>JAHWFP010082380.1:57579-91442 GCA_023313725.1 Lithobius niger
TATGGTATTTTGAATACTTAAAACATTTGAAAGTGCTTAATTATTTTGAATAAATAAGAATTCATTTTTTTCATATTTTGTATTAACATGACACTAACTAGGTGTATTATGTAAGTGCATGTAGGCCTAGTCATAGGTTTACTAGGCCTATACATGTATAGTAAGTAGGCTTACTGTAGGAATAGAGTTATTATGACCAATTCATCAAATTAGGACAAAGACAGCTTGACCTACACGTTGAGAAATTTCACAATAATTGCAAATATCTCGTATCAAGGTGCTGCAGTAATCGCGTAGTCGAAATTTCATAATCGCTCATCCCTACGTAGGCCTACTGGATACAGAGTGCACAGAAGTACCATGTCTGAATCGTTCCCGATCGATTACGGGAAGTGCATGCAATATGTAGGCTGTAGTTCCACACATTTCTTGCTGCCTGACTATGATAGGAGGACATAAAATAATATTTTTTTTAATGTTTTCGCGATGGATTCACGAAAAAGTATCATTAGGCTTACTGCTCATACTGTGAAATACAAAGTCAGAATCATCAAAAAACTTGCAGCAAGCATACGATTTTCACACTTTAGATAGTTCATTACCTATCTAATTTTCAACTGCTTTTAGTGTCTTTTTTTTTTATGCGCTCCCAGCCGTAGCCATGGCACTAGGAGAGCAGGACAATTTTGTTAGGTAAATCCAATCGGAAATTCCTAGGTTCTTTCACATGCCACAATCGACATGAGCACAAGACATCACAGTGCCCTTCTCTTCCCGAAAATGACAGGGCTGGCTGCGGCCGGACTCGAACTCTGGACCTCTGGCACGTGAGACCTTGCCCCCAGCACTCGCATTCAGGCTCTCACTGGGTTTGAATTGCTACTCGAATCAAAACTAAACAATGGGAGATCGTCATGTAAAAGAATCAACCTAGTGAGAGCTTGAAGAAGACTGCTGGAAGCAGTTGAAAATTAGCTAGATAATGAAATATCTACAGTGTGAAAATGAACGCAAGCTTGCTGAAAGTTTTTCCAGTGGATTGATGGTTAAAGTCCATTACACTTCCTCGAAAGTATTTCCTCTAATGAGTCTCGCATCACTTGATTGACTGCAGTCCATTTCCGTGTATTACTCTGCTGTTACGAGAATTCCAGCATTGGATGAAACGTTTGAAACAGTTGTGGAATAATTGTTCTTTCGGAGCTTTTCACAAAGTAAAGTAGTAGGGAGTAGGCTTATGCTGACGTGATTCGTCAGTCAACCACCGCATGCCTAGTCGACGACTGGGACAACAAAAAATAAGTTGAATTTTTTTTGAGCTCATATGAAGGTGAAACAACTGTCTCAAAAAGTTTTGAAGCAAAGAACAGCTTGCCAAATGGAGGTAAATAATTATGGCTGTCGGGTTACACCAGTTTTTACAAAATAGACTTGGACTTCGTTGAGTGAGGAAACTGCCTAGCTGGGTAGTACCACGGAGAAAGATTAATGCACAACTGATAAACTTGATAATTTTATTTTTTTTAAATTGCACACATTTTTTATTCATTTTTTGGTGTGTAGAAGGCTAACAGACTGACCATTGCATTTTTGGAAAAAAAAAAAGTACCCTTACAGCGTCTAAAGTTGGTCAAAACTTGCTCTCCAAGTCAGTATGGTTACATATTGTTGATAATACATTTGCCATCTCTCCCCCCCCCCCCCCCCCCAATCTGCCTCATAATTTTTGTGTGTGAATATTCGGGTTAAGGCCCAAGTATTGCAAGCTGTTAAAAAAAATATGCTTCAACTACTTTTTCAAAGTGAGTTACTTGAATTTTGATGCAGACGACACGTTCAAAAGTATCTCGTGGTGCGAAAAACTAGATGGTGCTGGCTGGTGGGGGCTATATTTGTAGCTGGCGTCAGAAGGGTTAAATATTACTTTCGACAAGGCTTGAAAAGATTTGAAACAGGGGTGCAGAAAGTTCTTAGTGGACAAAAATTCTCACGAAACATTTGTGTAGACATTCCTAATTTACACGGAACTTTCACTAGCCCATGTAAACAAGCCATGTTTCAGGAAATTTCCGAGTTCACTGTAAAGAGATTTCAGTGACATTTAAACTTGAATTATAGAACAAGGATTTTTTTTTGTATAAAGGAATTTTCACTATGTGACTAGAAGGTGGTCAGTTAAAGTAGTAAAAAATTATTTGCTGTCTTTATTTGATTTATATCGAGAGTAAGCTTACTGTACTTTGTATTTTTCTTTTCAGCTACAACTGCAAGTTATGCGTTAAACAGAGTGGCTGCCACCATTTCTGCTGATCCAACTGTTAAAAAGCCAGCCATCATCAATACAACAGGGGCTTCAAGCAAAATTATACATCCCGAAGAAGATGTTTCGCTGGTAAGGGTTGATGTTGGCGTGATTTATACATCGACTTCCAATTAGCTATAATATTGACTTAACAGTTAGGCTACGATAAAACTCCGGATGTGCGAGTGGAATAATTTTAAAGGAATACTAAACCCTCTTTAAAAAGGTTCAGATTCATACTTTGAAATGTTGTAGCCATCAGAAAAACGGAGCAAACTTACGCGAATACAGTACTTGCAAAATAATTGTGTTAACCAAATAATCGAACTCGGCTCGATACTCTATTGTTCTGTTCCAAACTCGGCTTGGCTCGACTAGAATTAAAATTATTCTACTTGCACACCCCTACTGGCATTACAGTTTGCTAAGTGGAGTTTGAGTTAAATGGAGATGCATATAAATAAAACGAGGGCTGTTGACCTTCGGGACTCTCGAGTATATCTGGTTATCTGATGTTTGCTAAGTGCATGTCGGTGTAACACGAACAGAAATATACTAGTTCATCAGAGAACGGAAGAAATATTTTTACAGTGTGAAGGCGACACTAAATGCCTAGTGTCAAGCAATAAAATTACCATGTCGAGTTTGAGTTAACCAATATTTGTTTAAGGTAACTAGGTTAATTTTGTATGGGGCCAACCAAATAACACAAATCTGTTAGACTTAACCAATAATACTACTTAACTGAGTTTGAGTTAGCAAGGTTTTACTTTATTTTTTCCTCTAAATTGCAATTAAATTCAAACTTGCATGTACTAAAAAAAAATTACTTTTCGAAAACAATAAGGGAATAAGGATTAGTCGCTTAAATCGTGGAGATGCTCATGCCGAAGATCCAGAGAATTTTTTTTATAGTCTAATGCAAAAAAAAATAACACGTGAAATCACTTGCCTTGGTAGAAATCATTTACCTTTGTTAGACTTGAATTCACTTTTTTTCTGAATTTTGATCATTTAACTTTAAATCTTTTAGGAAGAACGTCGATCCCAGTTGCCCAAGTACCTAATGCTGACGAGTGGGGCTGTAGTCAGTTCACCAGCAATGTTGAAACCACGACCCATGGCGAGTGGACCATCGGGTCCTCCGTCGAGTATGAACGGTATGACCATGATGAGACCCCCTATCGGGATGCAACAAGGTAAGTGATATGTGGTGCATACGTGTCGCCACACTGACTTGTGTGGTAAGTACAATTTTGCATGGTGTCTTTCGTGCATGTATTGAGTAGGTTACGTTTTGCTCGATGTTGGTACCATCTGTAGTAGAAGGTGGTGATAAAAATGAAAAGCCTTGTCTTATTAGACGAGCTATTTTTAAATGCACTCGGCCATCTGGGAAATCTGCGTTTGTAAGGATTGGGGGAAAAAACTTCCTTCCAACGACAAAGAGACCCTTGTGAAGTTACATGGAACCCGAGTAAAGCTGTCAGAGTGGGCTATGGTGTCCTGATCCCAAGGATGTGAGATCCAAACACTTAGCAAAACTGGGTATCCATGCAGCCTCATGAGTTATTAATAACTCTGTATCTTGGTTTTACAGTCCTTTGTACGTAGGTTTAAGCTGACTGACCTCGAACTGGTCAATCTATGCTAAACTGATCAAATACATAATAAAGTTGTCGTATCCATAAAATTGATTTTCAATTTCTGCAGTTAACTGACATAAGTCTTACTGCATATATGAGGGACGGGGTTTCAGTTAGTGTACACAACTGTTTCAAAGTGGGTGGTAAATTAAAACGTTCACATCGGGTAATGCGAAGTAAAATATTGGCGGGTCATTTTTTTTTAACCCAAGTCGCGATTCAAACCAATCACCATAAAATAAGGAATTTTGTTCGGTACAACCTTAATTGGGTGCCATGTCAGTATGGCGTTAATGTAATGATTGTCGATTTAAGAGTTGGAAGAGGTATAATTGTAAAGTTTAAATGTTATTGTCTCATATCTTCGAGAAAGTTCTTTCCTCTGCATTGGCTACCATGAGCCTTCTGAGAAAGCAACTAAATGAACAACCCTCTAATAATTGGTTCGAGAGAAATTTGAATAGTGTGGCTCGCATCAGAATTGCTCCCCGAGCAATAATTTGAATTCTTGACATTTGCTGTATTGGTGAGAATTTTTTCACCTTGTTTGTATGATAAAATCGTAAGAATACTTTGCTGACGAAATCTCGCTTGATAATTCATGAACTTGCACATTATTATTTTATAATCGTAATGCATGTGGGATACCTGCAAAGAAAGGCAGCTGAAACTTCACTTAAGAAAATGCAATATTCATATTGTGCAACTTGTAGTTTTTGCTTTGCTCGAGTTGTTACTCGTTAGTGCTTCAGTTCAACTAATTGCACGAGTTGTCAATTTGATGCTAACGTTTACAGGCAGTATATATGAATGCATTTTAAGGCGAGTTTCTCAAAGTCATCTCTACTTAATTCAAACAAAAAATAAAAGAAACAGCTACTTAATTAGCAGGGCTGCAACGACAAACACTTTTTCCCGACCGATCTGATCACAATAGCTCTCAAGTACTGGGAATTTCCACAAATTCACAATTACTGTAAATAAACTTAAGGTGGTTAAATAATAGTTTTATTGCAAATCCGCAGTACTTTTTTGTGATACATTAGTTTTCGACGTGCCCCCGGTGGTTTTTTTTACGAAAAATATGCGCCAAATTGACTGCCTGAGACTGCAGGAAAGTTGTACAGGAATACTCGAGTGTTCGAAAATTTAACTGACGTAACTAGGGATGTGCGAGTAGAAAAATTTTAATTCGAGTCGAGCTGAGCCGAGTTTGCAACAGAAGAATCGAGTATCGAGCTGAGTTCGAGTATTTGATGAAAATATTTTGTTTGCAAGTTTCTCTTCAATTTGGTAAGATAATAAGAACAAAGATGGTGCTTAGCTGACTGTGTGGGTCATGGTTTTCCAATTTTAAGGATATAACTTGAAAATGGTTTCAATTATTGGCTTTTAATCTGAACCACTGGAAAGCTCTCGTCGAGACGATCGATTTGGTATATTGGAATGTCAAAATCAATGAAAAATTGACGAAGTTATCGCATTTTCGCCGGATTTGAGTTTTTCGAGTATGGACGCGAGCAGCGAGCCGAGTTCGAGTACAAGTTTCATACTCGGCTCGAATTTTTCGAGTATCGCACATCCCTAGACGTAACCTAGTGCTGTAACTAACTAACACACACCGAACACCAATATAATTTTTACATTTTAAATTGTGCAAACTTAGCCAGGAATTTAATTAAATAGCCTACGATTTAATTTTATTTACTGCTGTTGGCGTGTTAATATCAACTTATCAAGTAAGGCTCTACCGAGTGGTGTTTTTTTTTCAAACCCGATTAATTTCAAAATGATTTGTATGCAGAGCCGAGTTAAGCTGCCAAGCATTTATGTTTAGCTACTTATGTCATTTCAAGTATACCCAAGTGAATAATTTTGTTCGTTTGGCAGTTGGCACACTGTTTCAGGAATTCTGTGTAATACTTTCTGCAAGAAGGTAAAAAATACTACCCTGTAATTAAAAAATCTACCTTCATTCTCCAAAATATTTTACAATTTCATTTAATATATAAAGAAATTAAAATAACAAATTAAAGCTGAAATAAAAAAGTTAAAAAATATTGAACATGTTTATCAGTCAATCATGTCTGGTTTTTGAGTTGACTGTTCATTCCTGGTACCGTATTGGCTCGCATATAAGCCGCACCAAGAAGAAAAGACCTTACACAAAAAAATGAATAAAGTCTATGCAAGCCAAACGTTTTCTGCACAATTCATGGCCTATAAAGATGTGAAAATGTTAATAGACAAGCTCTTAATGTTGCAACTAAACACTGGTCCTGTTAAAATTAAAAGTGAACAGCAATTTTTCTTATCCATTTGGAGGCCATGTTTCTTTAAAAATGTAAGTCAAATGTTTTTTTAGAAATAAATTCAAAATGGTTGAAGCTGACTTGTGGGTTGGACCATTGGAAAGCTGCTGAAAACGGTTCTAATGGTGTATTTGAACATCAAAATTGGTCAATATTTTGAGAAATTGTGGTCATGTCTGCATACAAGCCGCAGGTTGCTTTTTTGAACAAAAGTGCGACTTATATGCGAGCCAATACGGTAAATGAAATAAAAGAAAATATTAAACCTGAAAGCAGTTAAAAAATAATATATATAAAAAATTTACTATGATTATAATAAGAAAAAAATATATTTAGAACTTAAACGAACTTTTGCAGCATGCGAGGGTGATGACAATGTACAATCGATTTGCGCTTGGCCGATAACACCTTTGAACATTTGTTTCGTTACACTTTCTTTCATAAAGTAAAGCAAAGATGTTCCATACGTTAGATATATAAATTTTATCTTGCTTACGAATTTGATGGTATTCTGTAAGTTGGCCCTATATTCCAACTTATTAGGCCTAGTATCAGAAACGGCATCGGGATGTAAACTACCGATTCCAATCTGATCCCAACCAGTACTACTACGAGTATCGGTTTCAGTGCAGCCCTGTTAATTAGTTGCAGCACTGGGTTTAGCATTTTCAACTGCAAGACACTTTGGGGGATGATCATTGATCAGCGAATCTAAATCTGGTCTGGTTAAGCATAAAAAGTTAGTGCATGTCTGCAGCTGACAAGTCAAAACGTAAAAGCATCAGTTCTATGTTAGTTTAGTGTTTCTTGAATTGTGGAGCTTTCTCGAATTGTGGGATTTATACTATTTACGGTACCACACTGCCGTAGTAATTAAAATATATTTTCTTTAAAACTTTATCCTGTAGAACAAACCTTCGAGATGCGTTAAGCCTAAAGAAGATTTATTTCTTAAGGAACTTTAAGCGCATGGTTTGTTGTAAAGCGAAACTGGTTAGCTAATGTATTTTGTCGCAAGACTGCATTGTACCGCAGAATTGTTAAAGCGTTTTTGAATGGTTCGTCAGCAATTCAAAGTAAGCGTCATACTCATGATTCCGGTGGGTTGCCCGGTATTTAGGATAAACCATTTTTAACAACAATGGTGTTGGATGTGTTTCAGGAATGCCTCCAAATTCCCGGCCGATGCCTCCATTTAGTGGTCCTCCGATGCAGTACCAGCGTAGCGGACCGCCAATGATGCCTCCGCAAATGATGGGTCAGCCTCGTTACCGATGAGGGCAGGTAGCATCAAATGATACATTTGCCCATTGCAATGGACCAGTTCTAAATGTGATCTGGAGCAGCGTTTTGTTTCTCACTAGTTAATATCATCTTCGACTAAGCCATGTTCATTCTTGTGTCTGGGTCCAAGAAATATTAATTTTAAAGTTTTCCGCCTCGTTTTGTTAACAGTTAAAATCTCCATTTTTGTACAAAATCATACGTGCTAAGTCATTTGTTGAGAAATTCACTCTTGCTGATACCTCGACGAGTTTGAGCTCATCGGCTCGACGTATTTTCTTGGATGTGGAACAGGTCACTTTCAGAATTATACCAGTATTTTTAGCCAGAAGTATACTATATACCAGTGATTATTGACTGTGCAAGTTGTGATATGTTAGAAGGAAAAAAATATGCAATGCTTGATATTTTGACCATTTTGTCGCCTCTTCCATCATTGTTAAATCTTATGCCCTTTGAATAGCCATTTCTCGGGATATTTCAGGGAATTACGACTACCATCTTGGGATTACCTGGAATTAAGGTATTGTCTTAAAAAAGAGCTGAATTTGTTTTACGAGCACAAATTTGCCGCAGAGCAAAGGTAGGACCGGTTTGTCGCTGGACGATAAATGGACAATAAAGTAAAAAGTTGTATTTAGTGTAGCACCTTTTTAGCCACTGACTAAACAAGAGGATATCTGCTTCACCTTGTTGGAAAACCAAATGCCAGCCAGACTGACACCATAATTAAACAGTATTCCAATTGCCACAATTTAAAACCGCCGTTTTTAACTTGCCTACATTGTGTTGTTGACCTTCGCTCAATTTTTACTAGGATAAGTATGAAAACATGCTGTTACCAATGCAGGTATCGAATTATTTAGGAATCCAGATATGCAGCTAGAATTTTGGGATATGGATTGGCTTCAGATGGGTCAGAAGTTTGCAGTGTTGCTGATTTTTCAGTAACTTAGCGAAAATTTGTCCGATTGGGACATTTTAATGCTACATTACCATTCAATGTATTTTTTTTTTCACCATCTTTTCATTGGTATTTCCTAGCAAAATTGCGCACCTCCGTCTGGAAATAACCTTAGCAGTTGGAAATGACGTTAAGTCGACTATTACTCTACCATTTCCTTTTTTTTTCATTGGCACTAATCTGAAATTAAATTATCGTTCTTCAGAAGTAAGGGGGAAATCCAATGATATTAGTTACAAAATATGTTCGCTCATCTTAAAGTTTACCGAGAAACAAACGGCTGAAAACTGAAACTATTCAGTTTTTAAAGAAGTTGTTGAAATCTTTTAAATCTACAGGCTTAGATTACACTAATGCTTGTAGTGTAGTAGCAGTGTTCGTATAGGATTGTAATAAACCTGAATGTGTTTATGGCACCTTCATAGGAGAACATTCAAACAAAAAGTAAAAGAACCAGATATTTAATTAGTAGTAGCTAGGGATGTGCGATACTCGAAAAATTCGAGCCGAGCCAATTATGAACCTTGTACTCAAACTGGGCTTGCTGCTGGCGTCCATACTCGAAAAACTCGAATCCGGCGAAAATGCCATAACTTCGTCAATTTTTGACCGATTTTGACATTCCAATATACCAAATCTATTAAAAGTCAATAACTGAAACCATTTTCAAGTTACATCCTTAAAACAGGAAAACCATGACCCACACAGTCAACCAAGCACCATTTTTGTTCCTATTATCCTAACAAATTAAAGGGAAACTTTCCAAACAAAATATTTCCATCAATACTCGAACTCGGCTCGATACTCGAACCTTCTGTTTTAAACTCGGCTCGGCTGACTCTAATTAAAATTTTTCTACTCGCACATCCCTAGTTGTAGCACTAACTGTTGCATAAACAAAAATTTTCAACTGCAAGAGGCACTGGGCAATGGTGTGGATGATCAGTGAAACTAAAGCTAATCTGGCGTGGATAAGTCTAAAAAAAAGGTAATGCATGTCTTCATTCTGACAAGTTAAAAGTAAAGCGTCGGTTTTATGTTAGTTTGGCGCTTCGTGGGTTTTAGCATCTTTCTGTTATCGTCAGAATTATGCTATTTAGTATTTGTAGTAGTTTAAAATATATTAATTGCGGGATGCATGTTGTGGAATTTGGTCCCTGTACCGTTCTCATTTCGGCCGTGGCATGTTCTTTTGGACCTTCCTGTCAAACGGGGAACAAATTTCCAGTATGCACTACGAGTTTCGTAAGAAGTCTGAGCATGAGCAATATGAGCAAGTACAGCCCTTGGTCAGCATCATGGCCTCCAAACCACGCCAAAAATAATGCTGGTTCGAATTCAACAACCACCCCAAGCACAGCAGCACTATTGGTTTACAATCCACGCTGCTGGACAGCTCTTGACTTGTTAAGACGATGAATTAGGTGGATTGGAACGTCGGCACTGGTGGAAAATTGGTGAACTTGCACACATTTTTAACCAGAACGGTTTTTCGATTTTACTGCGAGCCGCACTCTTCGAGTCCAGGCTCGAACGTTTCAAATCGTAACCCCACCCCGCCAATTATTACCAGTAGGCCTATGTTGATTTCATAATCTGTTAAAACGTTTGTTTGCTATACATAATTTTAAAAGGACTCAGCGATGTGCAGTTTTTTTCCAACAAGGTGAAGTAATAAGTTTATTAGTCCAAATTAATTAGATGTAAATTGTTGAATAGAACATTATAAGTCATTTAAATGTGGTTTCATGCTCACGGTAAGTCATACGTGAAAGCAGCAGTCGAAAAAGGGCAGAGGGGGAAGAAAGGTAGGATGACATAACTTGTCAGATATATGACAGTTTGTAATAGCATTAGAGCCACAGGTAGGTTTTATTGTACACAGTCATGTTATATAAGTTAAGTTAATAGTTGTGTGTGCGAGACTTTTCTAGTAGTTTGTCATTATTGTATCCTTGCCAGCATTTGAGTCGTGTATTTTGGGGCGTGGCAGGATTATTTCGAGGTATGTATTTTATTGTAAAACACTTTGTTCGTAAGTACGATTGAATGTACAGTAATGTCAATAAAGAAAATGTATTGACATGTGAGCGAATTGAGTATGCTATTGTTGTTTTGCTTTGCAACATGATCTCTTAATTTTTATGGTTTGTAATTGAAGTATTCTGCTCTTGATTTTGCACAGTTTGATGTTAAGTGCATTATGGGAGGAGAAATCGCACTGTAAGTAGTACTATAGCACCATGCTTGTGCACTCGTCAAGTAAGTCATAGCACTCAGTACAGTTACAGTAAACTAGAAGTCTTTAATTATCAAATTTTAAGCAGTTTTAGTTGGTTTTTAGGAGGCTAGCTGTACGATAAGATAAATTGCATGAAGTTTGATGGACGGTTGCTTTAATTTTCTGAGGACTTTTATTGTTAATGGTATACACAACCTAATTGATATCAATGATAACTTCTATTAAAATTAAAGTTCTCTTTTATTTTTAATGCAAGGTGACGATAGCTTTTATTTTTTTTAAATCACTTAGTTTATGTGGTGGTGTCCAGATTATTAAGAAAGGATTAGGGTCAGGGTTATCCTTGAATCACAAGGATCAAGTTGGCCGAGCGAGCTAAGGGAGCTAGGTGTAATACTCGAATTTGGGTTTTGTTCGGGACGCGATAATTTTTGCAGTTCTGGACAAAATGTCACGACAAGGGATTACGGCACTAAAATTCCTATCTCTGATATTGAGGGGAGGGGGGGGGTGATGAAGTTTAAAGTAGAGCCCTAGGCAGACGTCATTTTCCGTATTGTCTCGCGAATAAGCCACGCCCAGAAAAGATCTGTTCAAATAAAAATTGAAGGCATGCACACATATTTTCTGTATAAAGAAAAGTACTTGATAATTGACTTGTTAAAAAAATATAAATTTTGATATCAACAGACAAGCACTTGACGGTGAGGCAGTAAATTAGCACGGCTGTATCAAACACCAATTTTTCATCCGAACCGAACCAACCCTAAATAAGGCGAACTCTGAACAGTTCCGACCCAAACAAAATGTACCAAACCAATGAACCTTAAAACACAATTCACACGCATTATATTTATCAAAGTACAAGTTTTTCAACAAATACAGGTATGTTCACAAGGAATTCTAGTGCACATATGTTGGAAACTCTTATGTAGAAAATTCTCCCCTGCTTTCATAGTTCCATCATAACTTCTTAATGGTTACAGCTAGGAATTTGTAGTTAGACCTTAACAAAGCTGGCGAAAAAAACCTTTAAAATGGTCTATTCAAGCATCAAAAATCCATCTATTGTAAGTGGGAATATGTTTGGTATTTTTCTCTTGAAGGCCGAACCGAACCGAATACCTTCTGTTCGGTTAATTAGTCTTGCTAAAATGACCAGTGAGTACAATTTTCCTTATCCATTTGGAGGCCATGTTTGTTTAAAAAAGCTGGCGATAAAACGGTTAAAAGGGGTGTATTTGAATGTCGAAATTTGACAATATTTCATGAAATTATTGTTGTGTCCGCATGTAATCCGCAGGTTGCTTTTTTGGACAAAATATTTTGAAAAAAAGAGTTTTAACTTTAACTGTAATTGAATAGCATTAAATCGCCTTTTCCGGACATTACAAAATGCGAAATAAAAAATTAATACAAAAAAAAAAAAAAAAAACATGACAGATAAAATAATCAAAAAAAACTAAAACCGTCAAAGACCCCAAACACTTCATTTAGGGGGTATAAAATACAAAAAAAAAAAAAAAAAACAGCAAAAGGCACATGGACCGCAAGCCTAGTCGAAAAAGTACACAAGTTCTGATGCACCAGCGAAGTGCTTATCGAAGGCAGAGTTTATATGCGAGTCGATAGGGTAAGTGGAGCCGCAGAGCACTGGGCAAAAATTGTAGGTTTTTATGAAATAATGTAATAGCTATAGCGACTCTCGCAGCCGAATAATTGTACTTCAGAACTCAAGTATATGCCTAGTACGTAAAACATGGTGAAGTCTCTGTAACAAAAACTCGGCTAATAACAATTCTGCGTTATACGAACTTGTGTAAGTAAGCTTAGTAAGCCGTTAAATTTTAGTACTTTGTTGTGATTTAATAAGAACTGGAAAGAACCCATTTCAACATCTTGCCGTTAGTTGGTTTTAATGGGGTTTACTTTGAGAATTAATCGCACCAAGGGCTGGAGGCTCTTGGACAAACCCACGGGCGCTGATGACCAAGTGACGGCCTAGCAGCCATAAGAGGCTAAACTTTCTGCTTGTCTTAACCTTGGCAGTATACACCTATCTACAGTTTCTGAAAGAGTCGCGCTAATGGCCTAGCTCTCGACGCGCCATTAAGCCTCAATCCGTCAAAGAGTCGTCCCAAAAAGAGTAGTGACATAGGATCACCCACACCTTGGGACACATGTCGTACTCTCCACCTGCATTGTTACGATGCCCTATTGATAGAAATCCATTAAAATAATGCTGTTAGATTTTGCTGTTATAATTCAAGCGTTCTGCATTGACGTAGTCTCGTGAGCAAGGTGAAACAGTTTCAGAGATATCTACATTTCTGTGAAAGTTACCGATACTGCTAATATTGGCAACTGATCGGATCCAGTATCGGTGCAGGCTCCTTAACCTTTACATACTGTAACAAAGCGAAAAGAAGTCTCTTCGGCCATGCAAAGTTGAAAAAAAAGCTGGGGTATTCTCAAGTGTAAACTCCGTTATTTGCAAAGCAACAGTAGACTGTATTTAAAAAATAATGATCTAAGGCACCTGTGCACCAAAAAAAAAAAAAAAGCCCCACATCAATTTTCTTTCGGGGGGGGGGTTCTGAAATCAGATCTTAGCTTGATTCAATTACCCGTTCGAAAATCATTTTTTTTTTTAATGGTTAATGGTGGGGCTAGTATCTTCCCCATTAAATAATTGTTTCGATGAGAATTAACAACTATTCTAACTTTCTAACAACTCTCTACGGACGTGATTCATAAAGTGCATCCGTCGGTCGCGCATGCCGCTATTTTCTAAATGTATCAACCAAGACCCCAAGTTACTCCTTGAACTATTTAAAAACATCGTCAACACACCCATGATAGACTCGTTCATACTGCTTGACTTGGGCTTATGAAAGGTTAAATTCCAATGAAAACTTAACTACAGATTGCAAAAAGTTGTTCTATTTTATTTTATTTTACAAAAAGTGTAAAAATTATTTAAAAAAAACTTTCCCTCATGTATTTTTTAAGTTTGGCACCCGGGAAACATTATTTAACTTTGCATGGCCTTATATTTTTCTGGTCATTACCTGAGAAATACTTATTTGACTTTATGACGAATTGGGTAAGGGGAAGAATTAATAGCGGTATAATTTTCCCCGAAGTGCTAGGTAATATAGCAGTAGTTTGATGGCATGCTGCAGGACCTGACCTGACTACGATGGCGAGCCTGACCTCGCCCTCCACTGGTATGTTGGAGAAGAGAGTTGGGCTTGTGAAGCCTCATGTTAATTGGGGCATTATTCGTCCTTGGAAATTTACTACCAAAATTGTCTTATACATTTACACAGCTAAAATGTATTTATTCTGAAGTAAAAAAAAAAGTTTATTAGGCCACTTAAAAAAAGAAAGTTGGTTCTCGGGCATTTTTTTCAAGAAATCCGTGCGGGCGGGCGGATTTTTTTTTTTAATTTTTTAATTTTTCAACTCCTATTTTTCCATACATTTTGGGGAATAATTTTCTAGTTGAGGTAAAATAAAGAATACTGCTTCGTAATGCTTCGTACCATGTGTCCACACAATTATTTAATGACAAGAATGGCAATTCTATATTTCAATTTCTCACTAAGGACTATTTTTGATCTGTAACTGCCATTTTTGCCGCGTCGTTTCTTTTTATTTCCCATCAAAAAATCGGTGCTGGAGGGCCTGAGAACCAACTTTTCTTTTTTTAATGGCCTTATCTATCAGAAAATAAATTCCTCACATGACACTTTATTTTTTTTTTTATCTCGGGTATACCGGCATGCTGTATAGTTTTGGGTTGGTTCAACCGTAACAATAAGATGGTTACTTATTTTGAATATTCTCTAGGCCCTTAATTTAAAAAAATCAAAAAACATTTAATTGTTCCAAATTTTTGCTTACATGGCGATGCTTTATATCGTATCCATCTTGCAGCGTCGTGCTATTTTTTTTCTTGAGAGCGACGAAAACATTTCACGACTGAGGCCTAACTGAAGCGGGTTCCGATTTTACCATTAAACCGTTCATGTTTTACGGTTGCAGTTGGATGTAGTGGTAGCAGAAATATTTTGCCAGTTCCAACATTAATTGCAAAATAATGTGAAACGTTGATGTACATTAGCAAGTGGTTAATAGTGTTTGTTTAAATGATTAACCTTTACAGTTTCAGTACTATACTGAAACTATTGTATTTCCTAAGCAACCGTAAGTATCTAGTTAAAGGCAAAATACGTGCAGGGTTTGTACAGATTCTCGAAAACCTGGAAATATCCTGGAAACAAAAACGAAATTCCAGGCCCGAAAAAGTGGTTGAAATACATTAAAAATTGCACTGTTCTTCCTGGATATTCTCATTACTAAAAATTCTTTTTCCGTGTCAAAATATTGATAAAAAAAAACTAACCACTAAAACACCTGTAATGAAACCTTTGATGCAAGGGCACATACAGAATAATTTTAGGTAGTGGACACTTATAGCAGACTAGCGACGTTTGTAAGTGCACCATTTTTTAATTTTCCCATTTACTGTACTCTTCGTGGTTAAATTTGGAACTGCCTATATCGGCACGCTAAGGGGAAAATTTGCAGTTCAGGCAGTCTCCAGTAGAGGGCGTATTTTTATTTCGTGTATTTGCCCTATTCTGGTCTTTTTAGATATCTAAAGAGCATGTAGTAATTAACCACAAATTCAAATGACTATGTGGTCCGAATTACATGTTGCGCCATCATACTACTGATGTACATTCTGGTATATTGGGGAAAATAATAGATATTAATTGTGCCCCCTATTAACCTTTGGTTACACCTTGGACTAACTATTCTTTTCAAGAAGGACGAGTTACTTACCACAGCTGTCACACGAAGCCTGTCCTCCAAATACTGTTACGAGACTGGCAGCGCCTCCAACCGGAAGAGTAAAGCATCGTAGAGATCAAAACTATCTAGCGTTACTAAAACAATTTGATAGCGATAAGAATATTAAATTAATCCCTTAAAGAATATAAGTCAAGATTGGGCATTAAAATAATTTTAACTCAACATTCAATTTCAAAACTGGTTATAGAGATGAGTTGAGCTAATATAACACATGGTTGTGCTGAGCGGCCGCTCGGGCTGAATCATCTTTCGTGGTTCTCATTTCTTGTAACGAATGGAATTCGGTCTGAATCGAACGCAGAATAAGTTCAGCTTCGGGTGTTGCCCACACACGAGTATTTGGTCGCTATTGCCGTGGTTATCATGCCGCCATGTTTGATTTCAAGTTTTGCCTGTCGTCTGGTTACCTGGAAGAATTTCGAACTGGCCCTGCGATCATTCAGCACACTATCGAGCTTACCTGTAGCTGTACATAACTTGTCCTTCTCAAAGAGAGTAGTTATTCAAAGATTACATGATGTAGTTAATTTGGATAGCAGTGTCGTAAACTGCTGGTAATGTAAATAGTCCCGTTTCTATCAGTTGATGATGTTACTACGTGAAATCCATATTAACATCTTAGTCCCAATTTCCACTTTTCTAGTTAGAGAATAGTTTTACCATAACACACGTAAATACTAGCTGTGATCGAGATAATGGCATTTTGGCAGCTGGTGTGATCTTGCTAATGTCCTTTCACAGGGGCTGCACGACTCGGTGAGAACATATTTTAGTGCATTTGGCTGAACTGCAGAGAGAGCTCCCACAGGAACTACCAAACAGTAAATAACTTTTTTGTCATGCTCGCTCTCGTATCTTCTTTCACAGCATTAGACGCTGTTGGACTTTTGTGTCCCCAACTCCCGTTTTTGGGAGTTTGGCGAAATTTGTCTTTTGAATTCACTGGAACTGGCAAATTTACTTTTTTGATATCGCTAACATATTCTGGTTTCACAGTGTTAGACACTGTTGGACCTTGTGTCCCCAACTTCCGTCTAGGGAGTTTGGCGAAATTAACGTGCAAAATTGGTATAGTTTAAATGTTTAGCAAGAATTTTTTTTTCGTTTGTTATTTATCGTGGCTTGTTTCACAGCATTAGAAGCTGTTGGACAAAATGTCCCCAACTTTCCTTTTCCTTAAGGAAGTTTGGCGAAAAGTTTTTGTTTTGATTTTGTGCCGTGATATAAGCACCAAGTTTGTAGTTCTACTGAAAGTAAAATTGGTCTGCATTTTTTGACTCCATTACCTGTACAGAGCTACACAAAGTGCAGTCTTATTTAGCCGAACACCCTGGAGCAAACTCTAAAATTTGACTTTTTTCAAAAAAAAGATGTCCTTCTTTCATTTCTGTTCTTGGTAGCGTTTGGCTTTGAAGTCCTGTTAATTTTTTTTTTAATACTATAAAGCAATGTTCCCAGAAAGTCTCTAATAACCCAGTAAAGTTTTTTGTTTGTATGCACCATGTTTCCTATTTTATGCCCTTGCATCGCATATTTTTTGACAGTTTAAAACCCCCGAGACAGGCGCTTATAAGAATCCCAGTGTTAACTAACACCTTTGAAGTAAACTGTGCTCCACAGGAACGGACGGGCCACAGAGGCGGTGATCCCATCACGGATTAACAACCCCCTTTTTTTTTTTTTAATTAGCTTCTTATTCTCGTCTCTCGTTTGTTTTTAAAATTAGTTTCTTATTCTCGTCCCTCGCTGCACTGCTTGCATTGTTATGTGTTAAGAGGACAAAAAACTGTACTAAAGATACCATTCTACAAAGTTTACGCTTAAGATATGCCTTTGACCGGATTAAGAGACATCAGTGCTCCCCCTGACCCTTAACCTCCCTTCCTCTCACCATCGCCACCCAAATGGGCCAAACAGTTCTTCTGGCCCCTTTCGGTCGTAGTGGTGTGACAATAAAGCCCGTCATCCCATCCCGCAACATACCGCATTACGCAGCATTCAGTTACGTCTTTTAAATGAGGTACCACGTTTTCAAAGAAAGGTTCGTATCTTGAGGCACAAGCAGGTAGTAGTAAGTTTTTCTCTTAATAGTTGGTTAAAAGCCTATTTTCAAGACCACAAGTGTTCCAGATATAATCTGTTATAAATTATTAACAGCTACGCTGAGAATGTTCCATGGTGTACCGAGGAACTTTGTCCAACTAACCAAGCTTAGTCATGGGGATTAAGACTTGTTTCCGAGACATTGAGCAGATTCTTTTCCTTTTTGGAACTCCTTTTTTTTTGTTACCCAGTTGAATGAGAAGAAATATTGTGAAACTGCATTTTTGTACCGTACTTGGTTTTTGCAGGCATGAAACATGACTGAACTTCCAAGTTGTTAACGATGTGTACACTGTGGACCCGCATTGAATAAAATGATGTGCAAAATAAAATTTAAAATGTTGCTTTCCTTGCATTCTTAAGTCTCGTAAACTAGCATTGAATCAAGAATGTTCAATCTTGGAGGTCACAGTATTAGCCAAGTCAACAAGTGCAGATGATGTTACTGCTGTGCTTTTCTTTCAAGTCGTAGTAGTGCTGCTCAACAGGCTGCAACTGAATGCCACGTTTATACGACAAAGTAAATTATCTCCAGCGGACCATTCAAGTATTGCGTCATCAAGGGGGGGGGGGGGTTGGCCAGTTGATCATGTAAGCACCGCTACCCCTGTAAACAAATTTTAAAGGGTGAAAATACGTGAAAAAAGGCCTCAGAAAACTGGGTATATACGGGAAACGCCCTTTCTTGTGGGGGGAGAGTTAGAAAAGACGAAGTAATACTGGACAGGGCTTGAGCAATTGATGACAAGTTGGGGGGATGGAAAATGACTAATTTCGCGATGACTTGATCCTTGAACGACCCCAGTTGACGTGTGCTCTACTGTATTATTTCTTCTTGGTGAGAAGATGTAGGCCGTGAAAGGAAATACGTTTGGTTCTCGGTCATTTTCATTCCAAAAACAGGGTTCAGACAAAACCTGGAAAACTTGGAAATTCAGGGAAATTGAAAATAGAGCCAAAAGCTCAAGGAAATTTCACAGGGAAAACGAGAAATGTTTTGAAAATCGGGGAAAAGACAGGGAAATTTGAGAAAATGTCTTTGTGTCTGATCTGTAAGTTCCATTGAATTAGCAGATCAGAAACAAGATCCTAGCCTAGTAGCAAATATTTTAATTTGTGCTTTAATGTGTTCCAATATTTTAAACTACCTTCAACAAACCAAATCTTAGGCTAGTGCCAATATTTGTGATGAAAATGCGTTTAGTCCCTTCTGGTCTAGTCTCTTCAACAGCTATTTTCTGGGATGTTGGATAATTTTCGTACAAATATTAATAAAAACATATCTACTACCTATTTCCCTAACTAAACGTCTTGTAAACACTGGAAATTGTTATTGGAGGCACCTGGAAAACCTGGAAAATGAGAATTAAAAAATTGTCTGAACCCTGAAAAATGACCAAGTTACCTGGCTTTTATTTTATTTTTTAGTGGAAGTAACTCAAATCTGCTTTTAACTGCCCAAGCACTTAACACACAGGACAATTTTGAATGCCAAGAACTAGGCTAAATAAGACTAAATATTTAGCTAACTAAATTGCTTTTCCTTGTACGGTAGTAAATTTAGCTTGTA
Source organism: Lithobius niger (assembly GCA_023313725.1). Classification (NCBI taxonomy): domain Eukaryota; kingdom Metazoa; phylum Arthropoda; class Chilopoda; order Lithobiomorpha; family Lithobiidae; genus Lithobius; species Lithobius niger. Next base: position 76,887 of record JAHWFP010082380.1, read on the forward strand.
CTAGCAAATAAAAAGCCATGACCAGAGGCAAATTGGACCACCAGGCAGAGCATGAGAATCAACTTATTTCTTTTTCACGGCTTTATTATATATTTATTTGTTGAACTATAAAAGGTGTGATGTGGCCTACACTGGTAATTATTGACGTGGGAGCTTATGAGAACACCAAGTTTTTTTTTCTGTGGTGTAATGGAATGAAACCTATTTTTTTTTTTTTTTTCATAAATGAACTGGCATTCTTATTCCGCTTTAATTCCGCTTCATTTGGGCGCTCCAGTCCCTAATAGGTTAATAAATACTAAGCTTTGAAAAACATCACATGTTTCACATTTAACACAGTAGCAGAGAGAAAAAGAAAAACGAAACATGTCACCTAAAAGAGGGAAGACAGTAAATTCTGTTGGGATAGCCAACAGTTCTACGGTACACGCATGAAGACCCAATTGCAGCAATCTTGGGATGAGGAAGAAGCAGGGGTGCATTTACTCCCATCAAGGTGAAACCTGCCGAGCAGACAACGTCCTCCTTAACATTAGCCGATCAAGCAAAGAAAGGTAAGGTGAGAGGAGACACACCTGTAGCTGGGGGCCAAGCACAGCTGCACATTTATGAAGAATTACAAAAAATACCGTGGAAAATTGCCTTAACTTTCTATCAAATGCAGAAATAAAGAGAGATAAAATGATTCGATAAATTTGCAGACCCTTTCCTTCACGTACCGTAAATCCTCTTTTTATGACCGGGTCATCATTTGTAGCCAGGTGTTTGGTCAATCACGAATTAGTAGTAGCCAGTCTCTAATAGTAGCTCGGTCAAAATGGCAGGATTTTTATAAAGTTCTGTAAAAGAGCATGTCCGTCACACGTCAAGTGCATGTTCTACGTGTACTGATAACCATAAATTTGTTTTCTTAAATTTTGTAGTAACTGGTCTCCGGTTGTAGCAGGGTCAAAATGGCTTGATTTTCAACCAGTGGCCCGGATTACATATGGAGGATTTACGGTATACGCATCTCCACAAGTCAAACTAGCGCATTTTAGGTGTCTCGTGGTCTCGCACAAATTACTGAAACCTATTCATTAAGCAGTTTAGTTTGAATTTTTGAGGTCATGGTCTTAAGCCTGGATATTTTCGAATTAAAAGACCCCGGTTTGGTGCATTATACTTCAAAAGTTGAAGCATAAATTCGAATATGATACATGATTGTGGAGAAACTATTCGCTGAGGAAATGGGGTTGAGAGTTCTCGCAAATTATAGGGGTTACTTTGCTTGGATGGAAAACTGTTTTTAGCCTGAGAGCACTCACAAATTGCGTAATGTCGTAATGTTTGGGTAGGTAATGTTACGTAAATGGGAGGGGGTTGAGCAAATGTGTTGTGATGGGGTTGTTTGATGAAGTAACGCTTAATTTCCGCAAAATTATTTCCCCCCAAATTTTTTTTAGCTAGCTATACACCCCTAGGTACAGCTTATAAAAATGAATTCTTCCAAAAAGAAAACCTACACAATTTGGGGGAAGGGCTAAGAAAATGTTAAATATTTTTTTTGGGGGGAGGGGGGCTGGTGTTACAAAGAGGAAATGGGGAGGAGTGGGTCTAAACTACTAGAAAAAGTTACATAATTTGTGATGCTCACCGGCTAGAAACTCTACTCAATTAATTTTTTGCATTGTTGTTGTTTGCAAGTTGAAAATTCCTGTAAAAAATTTAACAGTTCTGCATCCATCGCACCCATAGTACAGCTGGGGCTACTAAACACGTCATTGTTCAGGTGCTTTGTCGGTGGCAACAGGGAAGGCAGGTTGGGTAATTGGGCAGGTATTCCAGGGGTAAAAATACGTCTTCCATCCAGGCTGAGGAAGGGAAAATGACGTTTTAGTTGCCATGAAAATGTACATTACCTGTCTCATTAGCAATTCCTTCGTATTTGCGGCTCAATCCCTAGTGATGAAAAGTTGGCTTCCTTGCCGGGCTTGCAGCTCCCCTTCTTTACACATACACCAACACAGGCCTCCGTACATAAACGCTCGAGTCGGAGCATTCACCATCTTTCTTCCTACGCTGCCACGACATGTGGTCGTCGTCCTGGCTCTCCCTTGTTGTCTTCGGTTACCTTTCTTCAACGTTTGCCATGGCTGCTGTGGACCTGCCGGTCCCGGCCCCCCCCCCCCCCCGTCCCCTGGGGGTACTGCCATTTTTTAAATTTTGTAAGTCCCCCTCCACGTCCTTCGGCCTTCTCAGTTTCGTTGTTCCTGCACTTTCCTCGGTCCCTAGTTGTCCGGTGACCACCCTCACTAAAACAGCATCCGCCTCGCATTTCACAGACGGCACCACCCTGTCGCACGGGTCGGTAATCCTTTTCCACCTGGTCCCCGGACTCCGCCTGCTGGCTCCCGGCTCATCCTTTAGGCTTTCCGTTCGGCAGTCGCCTTGCCCACAGTTGTCCAATCAGTTGGGTGTCTCAACTATTAAACCCTCATTTCAACAACGGCCTCGATACCCACTACCTTACCGGTGCCATTTTCATCATTCCGGTCTGCGGTAGCCACTGGAATCTTTTCTCCAATGGTCTCCTGTGACCCTCGCTCCTCACCAGTTTCCTGGTGTTTTCCCGGTTCACAAGTAGTGACTTCTGTTCCTGCCCCTTCACGATCACCACCATCTTTGGAGGCTCCTCCTTCCTCACCATGTCCTCACCCGACTCTGGGACCAACAGACTGTCCTCTACTTCCTTCTCCAACACCTGGTCCCTATGCCGTGTCTCCACAACAGGGTTCTGCGGATTACCTATCCCTCATTCCATGGTCTCCAGCTCATGTTTACACAATGCTTGCTCCGGTACCTGGCATCACTCTGCTGCCTCCACGTTCCGTCCCTATTCAAGCTGCGACAATATGTCCACCAGCAATCACCATGGCTCACACCTCCTGCAGAAAAGCCTTAATGCCACCAGTGTCCACAATTGTCTCGGTCTCCGGTTCCACTACTGCAACCGATCTCTAAGTTCAGAAACTTTCTCCCGTTCTGTGACCAAGGACATCGTCAGCTGCGGTTGCCTCGCCACTGCTCAGTTGTTATCCTTGTACTAGAATCCTCGTTTTCTTTGTACTAATAAAACGTAATGACTACCAACTTTTATGAAAAAAAAAAAACGGGGGGACGACACAATCATGGCTACGCAGACACTATCAGTCTCATAACCCTCACCTGACAAACTCCTCCACCTACCTAACGGCGGCCATATATCTACCGTCCTGGCAATCTTTTCTTCCTATTATCCTACTGGACAAGAAGAAAGGGGGGTGCGTGATGGAGAATAATTACAGCATTCTCGCTGAAGGGCACTTCATCCTGACACCAGTCTACCACACTGGTTACCCCTACTCCGCTTCACGGGCATTCCGCTTATTAAAAACATTGTTGATTCCCCTTATTGGTAACGTCACGTATCTCGTCCCTCACGCGATTTTCGCTTCGAATAAGTTTTCCCGCACAACCATTGTGTGCTCCTCTGCTCTTCCTGAGTTACGTTAGCATCATGGGTCCCACTCCATCTTCGGACAGTTCTACAGACTCAACTTCACAAGATGTGTTTCTATCCGTGAAAGGTTTACCGGATCCTTCCTTCGGTTCCTGCACCTATCCAGACCTCGTACGCTGCCAAAAGCCATTTTGATCTCCATCCATGCTGCCAATATCATCACACATCCTTGGTACACTAACAAATGCAGCATTTGTGTTAAGATCAACCAGGTTACTTGGGAGAAAATTGCCCGCCGTCATCTCCAGTCCCACAAGAAGGGACTAGAACAAAGAAACAAGAAGCGGCCTCTTCCATCCACTGACCAAAACCTTCCTTCGTTGTCGACATCTTCTATCACTGTGCCAGCGGTTCCTTGTCGAACTCGGTCATCGGCACCCACGGTTCCACGCCTGGCTTCTTCTCACCACCCACCTCAAAGCAAAGTCCTTGCGAGCTTGCGCTCCAAAAAAGTTCCTTCCGCACCTGCTACCGTGGTCCCCTCGGCTGCACTGCGTCTTTCAGAACAATTAGCAAACTCTGGTCGTCCAGTTTCCTCCCTCTGTGCTTCGGCTACGGTTCCCTCGCTATCGGTTCCACAGCAAGCTGTTGCTCAGTTGAACTCAAAACATTTCGTCTGTTCTGGCTACCGTTCGACAGTTTTCCATAGACCTTCCGTAATACCACGCAGACAGGCCTGAACTAACTCTTCGTGCGGAAGCTGCTGATTTTCAATCTTTCTGAGCATCCTGTCAACTACCATACGGTTCCTGAAAGACTGCAATGCCTCTTGGCACCGAAATCGGCCGATTTCAGGAACTCTATGTAGCACTTTCTAATTCCCGTCGTTCCGCGATTCTGCCACGCCAATCGCCTTGCACTACGACCTCTTCCGGCGGCAGGCAAGTAAGCATAGTCCAGCTCAGCCCCCTCCCGGTCTCAGGTTCCCCAGAGTCGCCAATTCCAGCGACTCCCATCGGTCCTCATCTTCAATCAGCCTCCAACCACGGTCATTCCCGTGGCTCCGCCAGTCACCGGTCCTCAACTTTCATCGGACATGATTTCTCTCATTGCTGCATGGTCAACAGCCTCTTCTGTTTGTTCATTCCTACTCATTTCCGCACCGTTCCTTCCTTCATGCCAGTATTTCCAGGACTCATCCCCTGTTCCACGCCATCCACCGTTCCACTTCCTTGTGTGGGCTGTCAACGTAAGGCTAAGGGAATGGTGCTCGGCTTCCGAGCCCTGCCTCATGTTCAGATCTCTTTTCCCTGGATTTTCCCCATGGCGTTGAGGAATTGGTGCCTCGCTGCGGTCGCTCCCTTTTAGTCTGCGACCACCGTTCGCCCCAAAATGCGCATATCTACCGTTTTTCCAGTCAGCGGCTGTTATTACTCAAATGTGTGCCCATTCCGTCCCACAGTTCGTCAGCTATCTTCTGTTACCCACTCGGACTGTTTCTTCATGACCTTTTCATCCATTATCCAAGTTTTTGTTATTTCTTCACCTTACTTTTAACGACGAAACGGACACTTCTTCATACCGGTAACTACCAACGACCGGTGGCGACTACGAACCCCTCAAGCCTGTTCGTCGTTTCAAGGCATACAGACGCTGCATCCCTCCTCTCGGTTACCACACCGGTCCCACTACCAAGTCAAGACATGCCTTCTGTCACCATCGTCTCAGATATGCCCAGTCGTCAACAATACATTAGAGGTAATAGGTTTTTGTCATTTCTCTCTTACACTTCACTCATTCCTCTGACCCAGAACACGACCGTGTTCCTGGTGCTCCTATCGGCTCCCGGTCCACCACGTTGATGCCCGCAGACTTCTTCAAACGACTTATTCTTTATCAGGACGATGGTCAGTTCTCTGAATCTGGGGTCGCCGGCTCGCAGCACGGGTACTCGTCCACCTTGGTCCCTCCTCCCATTGATGAGGTCTTGCCAATAATAAGACGGGTAATGTATATTCTCATAGCAACTAAAACTTACCAGGGTTACCTGGTTGAAGTTTTTTTTTGTTGCCTAAATGATAATATACATTACCATTACCTGCCCGGCCTCCCTTCTCGAGATTAGGGTTACTTGCGAGAAAGAAAGATAATGAATGTTCCGACTCGAGCGTTTATATACTGAGGCCTGCGCTGGCACATGCGCAAAGAAGGGGAGCTGCGAGCCCGGCAGGGAAGACAACTTTTCAACGCTAGGGATTAAGCCGCAAACCAAGAAGGAATTGCTAATAATAAAACAGGTAATGTGTATATATTTTCATTTAGGCAACAAAAACAAACTTCAACCAGGTACCCCTACTAAGTTTTTGTATGGTAGGCAGTTAACGTCGTCATCTCGTGAGTCAGTTGATTGATGCCTTGTGGTTCCCTTGAATATTCTGGTGCACTGTTAGTGGTCCAAGTGAAGACAAAGCAGCTGCTTGGGACGTCTTATCTTGAATATGTTGTGAAGGTGCCCTGACGTCAGATGAAGTGGATTCATCTGTATTGTTGAGGGCAAGACTGGAGCAGCTTCTCCTGAACCAGATCTGTAGGCGAGGAATAAGTCAGTTCGGCCTTTTCTGCACTTTGGTAGCATCGAGGTCGATGCGCACTGCTGTTTCTCCTCTTCATCCCCTACAAGGGGAACCAGTGCTGGAATCGTAAAGGATTGGGTCTTTGCTCGGAAAGAAGCTCTAGGTGGAAATATGTAGTGCGGGATGAAGCTCACTGCGTTTCCCAGATGCCAAGGCAAGCAGGAAGGCAGTCTTTCAGGTCTCGAGTCTTAATGAAGCTTGTGACTGTCTTTCCATGCTGAAGACTTTGGTAGGCTGGTTTTCCTAAACTCTTCGACAACAGAGGTGCGTCCTGCCACTTCAAGAACCGAACTTATGGTTGAATGAAAAACGTTGATGGTGTTGAAATGTTCATCCCAGAAAAAAATTGGTGGTTCAGGAAGCCTTGAGTTAAGCTAGAGTTGATGCAAGGGGATCAGTCTTGTTTCCACAGCACCACCGAAGCCACTTGCTTTTGTCGATCTTGCATGTCGACCCTCGGCGATAGCATACGATGTGGTTGGCAACTTGCTGCTCCTTCCTTTCTTCACTAGATGATTAAATACGTTTTAAGCAAACAGTCCAGCAACAACTTATGTTGTCAGTGTGCGAATTTTCGATAGAAATGTTTCAAAATTGAAACATCTGTCATCATCAGGCAATTTTGGGGCTTGAACACGTCTTTGCTTAGTAGTCATTTTGGTTTCGCACAATGGCGGCTCCCTCTCTGTATGAGTGAAATTCAGGATGCCTTTTATGTGCTGGCTCTTCGATGTTCATGAGCAGCATTCGAGCTTATTCAAGTGCTCTGCGATGTGGTTCAAATACTGAGTTTTGTTCATCAAACCACCACAAATCATGACATTACATGGGACAAAATCGAAGTGCTCCTTAAGTCAAACTCAGTATTTGAACCACATCTCGGAGCACTTGAATACATTTGCATCCGACATTTCCAAAAAGCTTGAGTACCGCTCATGAACAGCCAAGAGCCAGCACATAAAGACAAAAAGAAAATCGTCACTCCCAATCTTACAAAAGACCTCTCCTCCCGGTGGCAAGGCATCCTGAATTCCACTCGTACAGAGAGGGAGCCACTGTCTCGCCCACCAACAAAAAAGACGGCCAAGCACGTAAACTGTTGCGGGACTCGGGTTAAAACGTATTTAATCCTCTAGTAACTTAAAAACCAAAGTAAACATGTACCTGTCGGCCTTCCTTTCTTCTAGGTTAGAGCCGCCTCCATGGGCAATCCACTAGAATTTCTAGAAGAGGAATGAACCATGGTTGGGCTGGCTAATCTGGGGTGCTGAGGACTTTACCTTATTTGGTTCCTGAAGATTTGAAGGGATGTGATCTTAGCTACAAGAGGATTGCTTGCTGGTGGAGGTTCACAAGCGTGGGTTCCTCCCTTGTTCAAGTAGACAAGAGCAGTCGCGTTGTTGCTGTGCACTTGAATGATCCTTTCTTGAATGATGCCATGGCTCATGGCAAGGTAGATCAACCAAAACCCTAAGACGTTGATGTGGAGCTTGCGTTCGTTTTCGGTCCTCATTCCTGTGCCCTTGGTGCGAGCACCCCATCCAGTGGTGGAAGTGTTCATGGATCGCACTACGTAAGCCCATCTGTTGACAGGAAGCTGGGGACATCCAATTCCTTCCTACACCACAACCCGCACAACACATCAGCCATGTGGAGCAAAGTCTGCCGCTGCATCCAATCCAGGAGACCTGTGACCTAATCGAGGGATCTCTTCCAGTAGTTTGAAGAGTTCTTCCTTGATGGAGGGAATCATAATAATAATAATAATAAATTTTATTACCACATAAAAGGTAAAAGGCGACTGGTTGGGGTGAGATGATCAGCCCACTAACACCGTTCCTAAACTTACACATAAATACACGCACAAAGAAAAAAAACGGTAAAAAACATTGATATTAAGTATAAACAGGGCTCATCAGAATGCTAAAAACATGACAAAAATTTTGAAAGATCAACCTTACGGATGCCTCTCCTAAAAATGTCTAGACTCGCCGACCCAACCAACTCGGATGTCAGGCCATTCCATGGAATCACCACTCGATTAGAAAAAAAAATTTTGTACAATCCCTATGCACTTCACCAACAGTGAGTTTCAGATGGTGTCCACGGGTAATACTATTGGTCCTAATCATGAAAAAGTCACCCGGGTTTACATCCACAAACCCCCGCAGAGACGGGCAAATGGCGAAGTCCTTCAAGTCGACGAGATGCCCGAGGAAGTTGAATCATGAATTATCTAATGGGCTCTAGGCTTGAACAGGAAATCCAGCATGGTTTGGAGGTCTGTGAAGATCCTCTTGGAGTCTTTGTTCTGGAGAAGCAAAGATCCTCTGAGCCATTGTCAGTCCAAAAAACGACTTCTCTGTTGAAGACAACTCTGAAGAGATGGCAGACATTCGGGTGGAAAAGGATGCGAGATACACGACCTCCAGCCCAATGGAGAGTGTAAATTCCCCCGGTTGGCCTTCAGTTGCGAATGGAATCCAGGGTCTCCATCTCGAAACTTGCGTTGCTGATGAACCTTTTCACAGAAACCTCAAACTGAATAGAAAACAATTTCCTCCCGTCTCCTTCAGGTCAAGAAAGATGGGGCTGTAGAAGCCTGGTTTGCCCAATCCTGAATGAGGGCTTCGATGTCCAGGAAAACATCTCGAGTTGGAGGTGTGGAGAAGGTCCATGGTCTGCTGGAGGAACGTTGGTTGGTAGCCATACGAGACCACACTCGAGAGTCACGGGTCGTCCATAATCTCGCTGCAGGCGGCCACTATCCGAATCGGGGAGTCTTGAATCTCGCTACTTGACCTTTCGTCCGCGCAGGGGACTTGCTGCGAGGAGTGCTCTTCCGTTCAGGGAGCCTCCCTAAAATGGCTAAAAATACCGATGGTACAAGTGGCATTAAAATTACCCAAAAAATGTACAAATTTGGCTGCTTTCATTTTTTACCAAGGGTGACTTTCATCTCTCTGCCTAGGTTGTGGGCGTTCTATCCCCCCCCCCCCCCTTATTTACCTTCCAGTATATTCTTTTTAAGTATGTTATACAGAGTGTTCGGAAATTGGTGTCAAATATTTTGAGGGTCCGCTGTGTGATCAAAGATAAGAAGAAAAAGTCCTATAAACATGGTTCCGGAAATGCACCAGTCTTTAGTTACAGCCTCCCCCAGGTTTGGGGTAAACAGTTCTTAAATACCTCGTAATGATTCACCGTTTCCATTCCAAACTCAGGATATGTGCCATATCATACCTGGCATTTCAGTACTTCATAATACAGTATTGGGTCGCACAACTTATCAGAGGGAGAGGTAATTTTCTTATGGGGGGGGGGGGGAATCAAACGTGGGGGAAGAGAGGAGTAACTGCTTTGGTCTTGTACTTTAATGAAACAAATTGTAAAAAAAACACATCGTGTGATTGAAAACAATCGAAAGTAGTACTGTACTTTCTTTCATTACTTGTAAAGACCAAGTTGGTTACATCGTTTTCCAAGTTTGTGCCCCCCCCCCCCTCCAAAAAAAAAAACTACTGTACGTACATCTCTGTGGAGAGCACCAAACATTATCAATCGGGTATCCTCGCCATTAAAAGTGAGGGATTTAATGTGTTTGTTTTCTACTCTTCAAGCAAAGAAGCTTAAAACGTAAAAGTGGGGGAATCCTTAGAATTCGGATGATCACTTGTTTCATTGGCCGAAGCGGCGAGAACAACATTACTGTACTCAACCCACACATTTGAATTTGGTTGCTTATTTGTTTGTTTGTTTGTTGCCTTTGTCTAACGCTCCAGCTTCCACAAAAATCGTCGCATAAACTTGGTTTTGATTTGGAGGTAAATCTCCACCTCAGATTGTTTGTAGTTTTAAGTGTTAAAGACAAAAACTTTGAGTAGCCATCTTCTGTTTACTTAATGATGTTTCATTTCTCGATTGTTTTCAATCACACAGTAATGTGATACGATGTGTTTTTTCTGGTATGTACAATTTGTTTCATTAAAGTACAAGACTAAAGCAGTTACTCCTCTCTTCCCCCACGTTTGATCCCCCCCCCCCCCATAAGAAAATTACCTCTTCCTCTGATAAGTTGTGCGACCCAATACTGTATTATGAAGTACTGAAATACCTGGTATGATATGGCACATATCCTGAGTTTGGAATGGAAATGGTGAATCATTACGAGGTATTTAAGAACTGTTTACCCTAAACCTGGGGGGGGGGGGGCTGTAACTAAAGACTGGTGCATTTCCGGACCCATGTTTATAGGACTTTTTCTTCTTATCTTTGATCACACAGCGGACCCTCAAAATATTTGACACCAATTTCCGAACACCCTGTATAACTACAGTCTTGATAACTCGGCAATATGCTAACGCAAATCACCCTATTGTGGTTGCAGTTTAAAACTGAAAACCTCCATGACTTGCATGATGCATTATGCTAAAAATCGAACCTCGGATAAAAATGCACTTTGCTACACGTTTTTAGCTCGTAACCTGTAGTTTTGTGAAATGTTTGTAAACCCATTTCTCTAATCCTTTCGGCAATATAACAATAATTGAAGCTTTTGAACAAAAATAAATTTTCTAGTGTCTTTATTTACAATTTACATAAGTTTTAAAATAAATTATAATTAATTTTATCACAGAATATTAAGGCTGCACCGCTACTGGCTAGGATCCAGTAATATTTTGTTTTCTGGTGGTAACTACCGTATTAACTAATTCGACTTGCACCAGGCCATCGCTAACTTTCGAACCGTTTGATTACAACATACGGTTCGCTGCTTCTTTTTTTCTTCAGAAAATCACCAACTATCTTCTTAACTCTGTTTTAACTGTTGGTTAATATTTAAAAAAAAATTATTTTAATAATTATTAGACTTCGAAGCAAACTACACTGTTGATGAAAAATTGGGGATACAATTTTGGATATCTGTACCAGCAAACTTTTTAAAACCGTACCGGTGCAGCCTTACAGAATATCGTAATGCAGTTGAGAATTACTATGGCTTATTTCCACCTTTTGTTATCATAGTGAGCATTTTTAATGCCGTCGGTCCAGCATCGGCAGGAACCTGTGAGGAGAAGAAAAAATGGGTTTTAGGACAATATGAATTTGATTAAATAAGATTAAATAAGATTAAACTAACTGGAAAGGCCTCAAACTAAGCCAATCAAAGAATTTTATGCCACGTTCCGCGATTACCAAAGTCTCATAGCAGAAATGCGGCAATGATCCCCCGAAAGGGGAACCGCTCCTACAATGAAAACGGGCGAGTGTGTCAATTCTTTGCCTAGAAGTTGAAATTGGTACATTGTTGCCTCGACTAACAATTTGCTCTGCACGGTCATCACAGAGGCATGTCTTGAATGACGCCTCACACGGTATTTGCTCAAGCCAAAGCGATACTCCGAGAGTGGGTAGGAGGCCCTGTACGACTATTGCCCGTGTGGAGATTCTTTGACCAATAAGCATATGATTACCCATTAACAACAACCAAGCTCAGTCAACGTTTGGCAGATCCTGCTTCGCAAAATCAAAATATTCTTGAAAAATTTAACATTGCAGAAGTTAAAGAGGCATGCCTAATTGGAAGTAATTTTGGATTAATGGCACTTTCTCGTATTATGTGTTTAGCCGCAGCAAGCATGATAGCGCGAGCGAGGTACATAATTTGAAACAAATTATTCTGCAAAACTGGGGAAACAACCATGGGCCAAAACAAACCACGGCAATGGCGAAACGAACCACGACCAAACAAATTCCGGGCGAAGCCGAGTACGATGCTAGTATTTGTATATTTACCATGTGTCCAGCTTTCAGGACCCAGTAAACGGCAAAATTTTTAAAAGATTTGACAAAGGCAGCAGTATCATCTCCAGGTAGGGAAATAGGTGATCGCACAGATTGGTTAAATGGCTTCAAGCCTAGCCATTTGAGCTTTTGGATCCATGCGAGTGTTCCTGATGGCCAAAAAAAAAAAAAAAATTATTGTAAACCTAACAGGCATTGGATAAAACATCTTGTAACTGTCTTGTCTTATAACTTACCTAGTGAGTCTACAATTAAATCTAGTTGGCCATTGTATACAATAACAGTTAGCATGGTAGAATTTAGAAGAAACTCCACTGCAATAGAAACCAAGAAGTAGTAAGTAAGAGTAATAACGCAGAAGAAATTTTAGTGATAAGATGATTGCAACTCACCGTCACTGGTAACTGGCAGCATGAAGTCACCAAACAAAGCGGAGAATACATCTGCGGACTGACCTGAGGAGTAGCAAACATAATGTGCCATTTAAAAGTAACACCAGAACTAAGAAGTTGGCTTTTTTGCTGCTGTATTGTAAACACTTAAAGGTATACATTCCTCCCAACGCCATTTTTCTCGATCCTCCACATCAAATATGATCCTAAAGTTCTATATTTACTTACCTTTAGTCAATCCCTTGCTAAAAAAAACCGTTGTAAAATGTGGCGCCTAAATTTTCTGTTGAATATTGGGAACTAATTTACGGGCATCCTGCGATTAAATGATCCTTTGCACGCTTACAATAACTATGACGTTTCATCTGTGTGTTTGCAATTACTGTTTTTTAATCGTTTGCTAATAATTACCATCAGATCAAAAATCTAAAAGACTAATGCGGTAAAAATTATAATTATTTATGCCAATAGATCGCCGAAGAAATATTTTAAGATAGTAGCCTAGAAAAGTATAAAGTGTGATGTTAAAATATGAAAAATGTTAACGGTTTGTGGCGACACAATATTTGCGTTCATGCTGTTTCGTCTACTATCTTAGTTGGCCTTGTATAACTACGCCGAATCTCAAGAAACAGTGTGATGGTAACACGAGTGGATGGCGATCTGTGCGTGGCTTAATTGGGTGGTGTTTTCTGTAAATGGTCAGTTTCTCCAATACTATAAGAGCACACCTATCCTGCACATATAGTCTTAGCTGCAGAACACTCCATTTGTGTGACGCTGGTCATTATTAAAGGCATGTCTCAGAGAAAGTTCTACACTTGCGATAATGACACTAGCGAATGTAGTCAGTTTTTTTTTTGTCCATCATAAACTATAACCGTTAATATCTAGAAGTAATGATAGCCAACTGCCATCAAATTCACATTGGACAATTCATTGCCAGTCTCGTCACTTTTGAGGGGAAGGATGCAAAGGGACATTTCGAATGGGAAGGTGGTCAAGTCAGTGGTGGTTCGTTTTGTCGGAAAAATTTTGATATTGCCAAACCGGTTAAACGAGAGTAAAAAAATCTTAAGGGGAGTTTTAAGGGCTTGAAACTAAAAATGTTACGTGGCCAAGTAGCGGTGAGTTTGCCGCCCTCCCACCCTGAAGTAAGGGAGGCTGGGATGTCCGTAAGACTCGTAGGGGATAAAAAAAAATGAGGGCAGATATGCATAACCTGCAGAAAGCATGGTTTACAGCCTGTTATACTGAAATAATTAATACGATGTTGAACTCCATCAATGCTCTGTCACGCACCATTCTTATGTTGAAGCTTACAATTTGCAAAATGAATTAGCCTAAGTGAGAATAAGATTTTATTTCATCCAAACGGGTTGTGCGAGCGAGATTTTCCAAGCCAACTTGCGCCATTCCATTGGACTACTGTATCAAAAAACTTTTGACTGCATTGACAAGACTTTTTAATCGATGTACCACTCGACCCCCACCGCTCTTTGACATTACTGAAAAATTTTCCCTGGGGTGATCGGACTGGCAATGAATTATCCATGCATGAGAATTTGTCAGCAAGTTTTTGACCGCATGGCAGTGTCTCAGAGGTACTAGTGATACTCTCAGTATATATACATATAGCGGCGGGGATGGTGATGCAAGTTACAAGCAAGTTCATTCTTCGCATGGTAGCACCGTAGTAGGCAATACGTGTAACCGTCAGTAGCTAAGGACGCTAAAAATTAATTAAATAGTTCTCGGGAGTAGTGCAGAAAAAAATTGACGCGAACGGGCGGTGTTTGTATTTTGCGTTTCATTGGCGATTTTTCAGATGCTAGCGATGGCTTTTTTTTTTACCAAACAAAACGAATCAGTGGCTTCTATTTTGTTGTGGATTACAATATCTATGTCACACGAGACTCACAAAACGCACACTTTCACAACGGAGATAGTCTTACTATCTGCAAATTTCCAACTACCAAAGTTGGTAGTTGAAAATTTGCAGGTAGTACTGTGTTTTAATGCCGGGATCAGTGTGCAACAGTTGCATATTTGATAAAAGTTATACTTTAGATCTAAGTTTTTAGTTGTAACGTGCCTCTAAACGACCCTTAAATTTGTTTCGAGGCGATCATGGAAAATACGGTAGCGATTATTACTCTGAAAGTGCATTTTAAAATTTCGAAAGTTCAGGAAACTGTCAGTATTCTGCAAATTTTTGACAGACTGGCCTGGCCACACGTCAGTC
>JAHWFP010082381.1:2510-27625 GCA_023313725.1 Lithobius niger
ACGAAAAACTGGAAATCCTCCCATGTGATGATCCAGTGGTAGTATGATATAGGTTTACTGCTTTACTGTATGTTGAAAATTATTTTTCGATTTAGTAACATTGCAGGGTATTCGCAGCAGAGAGCATTACTGGTTATCCTCTGCCGTAAATATACGAAATATAATACAAAAAATTCTAAAGCATCAAAAGACACAAAATGCCAAACTTCACAAGAAAATTATGTTCTTAAAGTTCCATAACAATATTCTAAGAACAAAGAAAACCTGCTACAATCTTTCATACACACTTTCTGTCCGAATAGAATAGAACTATAAGCTAACCACCGGGTAGTAAGGGTCTAATGCTTACCAGCCTCTTACAAAATTTTACACCTAGACCCTTACTGTCAAACCTTGTCCGTGTTCCTTCTAGGTTTTGACTTTTAGACCCTTACTCTAAACATTTAACGTTCCGTTTTTGTTTATTAATAAGATAAGAAGATATCTATATATATATAACACGCTTAGGTTGGGCAAGCAAATTAATCATTATGCACTATAATGAAAGAGGGCGAGCGACCGACAATGACAAACAAACGGGTGTGGCCTGTAACAATCCGTAACAATTGAAATATTGCTTTAATAGTGCTACCTCTTAGAGCCGACTTGAGGAGTTTCAAAGTTGGTTCAGTAACAATCACTACATGCACAACCGTTGTTGGGTTTATTGCGCTTGGTATCAGAACGGAGAAACGGGCAATTGAGCGTCCTCCATTGAAGAAAGACATTTACTTCCATAACAAAACAATTCAGCATGGGTTAAAATGGAGGGGGAGCAGGGATGGGGATTTTCAGACCACTCAATAGGGGAATCCGGGTCGGGGACGGGGGAGGCAGTGCGGGACGAGGAAAGGAGTTACGGGGGGGGGGGGGCATGGGGGAAAATTAGACCATACAACTGGGTAGGCCGCAGGGGGCAGTCGCCACGCTTTTCATTCCATACTGCCCACTACAGTATTTCGCTCAGGTATGCAGGAACCGGCTAGACCGGCGTATGTTACGCCGGAGGTACTGCTAGGGCATATGGAAGTATGGAACATGCTTTACTCATCTAGGTAAGCTGACTGAAGTAGCTAACTCGCTTCACTCATCAAGATAAGCTGTGTTCAATACCTAACATGCTTAACTTATCTTATTTAGCTGTTTGAACTATCTAACACACTCAACTCTTCACACTAAGCTGTAGGAAGTATGTTACATGCTTTACTCATCTAAGTAAGTTGATTGAAGTTGTGCGTGTAGTATACTTTCTTTCTGTAGGTTCACAAATGTATATTTGTGTAGGTTTTCTAGCGTTACTAGGGGGCTGTCGTCAAATTACAATACGAAACTGTCGTTTCATTTACTTCTCTAAATAAGTAAATAAATAATAACTATGACCTGCTCACAGCTGAAAATTTGTTATTTTTTTACATACTTTTTTTTATTACAACATGGATGACGGAAGTACAACGTCACACGATGAATCTTCAGTTTTTTTTTTAAACCGCGTCTTTCCAAAACCATAAAAAAAAAAGCGTCGCTTGAAAATGTCACATTATAGTTCAAGTATCGCTGTAAACGTTTACTCAAATTTTTACGCGCGTAACCTAATACGTGATCAAGAGTATTCGGGGAACAACAACAACAACCGTAAAAATTCCAACGTAAAAACAAAAATAAAAAATAAAAAAACGCGTAAAAATTCCAGACTGGGTCTAGGTTACAGCGTCGTTGCAACACCGGCTTTTAAAGTTCGCTTATTTCGGCGAACGGCGCTCCGACACAGGCGATCTAAATTTGGTCGGAATGTAATGTCCCCCTCTGCCTTCGTCTTTTGGAGGTGAGCGAGTACGTCGTCTCGCGAGGGAGCGAACTTATTTTGGGATGTCATCATTTTCACCGCGACAAGACTCCTTTAAAAAAAATAATAATAAAAAATGTTAAATATAAGACATTTGGCCTGCTACGACCTGTCACGTCGGCACTCCAGAAATAATAAACAAGTTTGTCTAATCACGCCTTTCTAACGTCGAATGTAAAATAATGGCAAAGTAAATAAGATTCCGAAACTTGAAACTAAGGCTGTACCGAGCACATTTTTCCCTGCCGAGCCGATCCCGAGC
The DNA here is from genome assembly GCA_023313725.1 of Lithobius niger. NCBI lineage: Eukaryota > Metazoa > Arthropoda > Chilopoda > Lithobiomorpha > Lithobiidae > Lithobius > Lithobius niger. The sequence goes on from JAHWFP010082381.1 coordinate 4,655, forward strand.
CGAGCGATCAACAATATGCCTGGTACACCGAGCATAACGAGCCGATCAGTGATGCCGAGCAGAACCGAGTACTTTTATTAATCACAGGGTGCTGCCGGGAGTATCAGCTTTTTTTCACATTTTCTCACATTCCAACTTTTCATTTTTTTCAAATTTTTCACATACCCGTTTTTCATTTTTTTCACATATCCGCTTTTCATTTTTTCACATACCTGCTTTTCATTTTTCTCACATACCTACTTTCCATTTATGCATCACTATTTCTTCGTTTTCACATACACACCAGTTTCACAATTCTTTAATGTCTATTTTTTTCTTTTCTAGTAACCATTGTAATTTCTCTGTAATTTCACTTAAGAGAGCGAAAGTGAATTCAAAGCAATTCCGGTAATAAACCACAGACATGGCTACGTCATTCCGGGCCCAAAAAGAAGACGTAAAATTTGATTGTTTTTTTTTTTTACTTTGATAGTGCGTTTTTCTTATTTTTCACACAATACTCGTGTTTTTTACATTTTTCCCTTTTATTTTACCACTGACAAATTTTCACATTTTTCACATCGGCAGCAACCCTGTAATCAGCACTCGCTACATGCCAAGCAGGCTTCTAACTAGTTGTAAAACAACGGTTTCATTGTTGCAGCTGTGTGTCTTCATGATATAAATCCACTGCTACAACAATGGTCCAACAATGATGAAAGAGTTGTAGAACTTCCAGGTGGTACTAAACCAGCAACCATGTGCACGTTACGCCTAAAAAAGAGCCTTCCCTATAGTGTACTGCTGCGGTTACCAAGCGTAATATGGAAGCGAATGTCCGAAAAAGCATAAAAAAAAGCAGTTAATCTGCACGAATTACCTGCAAATTTAGTTAATATATTAAATTCTGTGGTAGTCCCTCAACCTTCGTGCAGCAGGAACCATGCACACATCATAATCATCGACTGAAAACCGGCAAAACGATGCTTGCGTTCATGGTTCAGTGGTCACACGATCGCGCGCCAAGACTAGACGCGAGCCGTGCTGCTCGGCTCGGTTAAATGGACGTAATTGCTCGGTATACCGAGATTGCCGATCATGGTCTGCTCGGCCAGAATCGGCTCGGCAGCTCGGTATCGGTGCAGCCTTACGTGAAACTATAGCAATAGAAATGTTTGCTGCACACTGTTGCTGTACTGTTTAGTCCACATGAAACCTTACTACTGCTGTATTCAATCATACGACACGTAAATACAATTAAAATCACGGCCCAACTTTCAAAATTTTTGGTAGAATAAGGTAGTGTACTACATACAATATTGGCTAGATACTCGCCTACTTTCGGGGCTACATTTTTCAGCAGTCTCCAAGTCAAGTCGTCACCTTTCCGTTCATTCTATTGATGATCCATACACCACTTTTCAAGAATTTAGTTTCAAGATTTCAGGAACTAGTATTTCATTTTTATTTTCAACGACACTTCCAAGTTTTCAAGGATTCGAACCCTGAATTTACGTAATCTGCAGGTCTGTACTAAACACACTAAGACTATTCGATTTTATGATATTTCAGCGATGTCGTTTAGCCAAGTAGAATACACCAATCGTGACCTATCGTGTTTTAAGGTAAAAACATTAAAATCATGTGAATACAGCAGCAAGGTTTCACGAGGACTAAACAGTACAAGAACATTGCGGTATGTGAAACCTTTCCCACACTCATGGCCGTAGCCAGGAAATGTTTTGTACCCCCGCACCAGAATGAAAATTAAGCACCGTTTTCCCTTCTCCTCAAAAGTGAACTTGACGAATTAGTTTAGGGCTCCGTGCTTCTCGACTATCAGGCCCAGGATGACGTTTTGTGGCAATTCGAAGTTTTATTTTTAATACCGTTTAGAAAAGTAATATTTTTTTTTTATGATTACTCGGTTTAAAAACAAATTAATAAACAAGTCGTTTTAACGCAGTAATCAACATTTTTTTTTATTATCAATCAGCATTTTGTGGTTACCGTTTCCGTGTTTCAACAATATAACTCGGCTCCTGAAGCAGACTTTTTAAAAATAAATTAGTAATTTTCATGTCTGGCGTAATATTTTGTTGAAATTAGAAACATGTATAATTAACTCATTTCAAACTGTCAGCTTTATTCAGAAACAGGCCATTTTTATTTCACTTACCGACAAAATGACTCTCTTTTCAGACCGCGTAACCATGCCTCGCTCTCATGGCATCTTTCAATTTTTTACTATATTTTTCATAAAATTATGAACTTCAGATTTTTCTTTGTTTGGAATTTTATGATTTTTACAGGATTACGAGATCACGATCTTTCATTTGAAACCTGTACCACCTTTTTACGTTACGCAGTTCTCTGGAACTAAGCTCGAGTTTGTAAACAAAACTCAGTATCGTAGTCCATTATGAAGACCTTGTCGCGCTTCACGCTCCTCGCCTGAAGAAAACCCCCGCACGTGCGGGGGTACTGGCTACGGCCCTGCGCACACTACAACTCTTGTCAGTTACAAGGCACAGTCAGCCAACCACCTATTATAATTTGCAGCAGCAACGTAAAATGGCAACATTCATCATGTAACAGGTAATCATGTACTTGGCGGTGACATGCTAGCGTATGTCTAGAGCAGTATAGTATGGACCCAGGTACATATCTTGTGCCGTATTCGATTTGTCCGCTAGTCGTTGGAACTACTTTCGCACACTCTCTCGCTGTACCACCTAGAAATTTCTGTGACACCAACAAGACGCCGTTGCACTACTGAGTGCATTCAACCTTTCCTGCACTGGTTGCACAGCAAGGTGGCAAGGTACTTCGATAATAATTGAGGAGCCCGTTCAGCTCTCCGTCTCGTAAATACCTCTTCACTTTGACGTGGTAAAGCAACAAGACAAGATGGGGGACTATTTTTGTTCTCCATCGTTTCAAATGGTAATTCTCCGCCAGACTTAAAAAAAAGGGGCAGCAAATGACAAAAAAACGTACTAGCCTACTTATTTCTCCTGTTTTTGTGTCGGGAGGGGGGATGGGGAGTGTAGGTTGCTTGCGTTTCAGGAATGAGCGGTATCTGTACCGAGATTAGATCCCGAGCCGGTCTCGAGGATTTCGAAGTCTGAACCGTCGTTACTCGTTCTTCAGGGTTGTCTGATTTTGACGACGCCATTACCGTGGCCTTACACGCACGAGGTATTTGTTGATAGGTTAGCTAACAAAGTTTCTGAGACCACCCGTGAACAGGATTACGGTTTTTTTCTTCTCTCTTTTCCTGGCTTGGATGAAAACGTCTGCTAGGAATCTGTGGTTGGCTATTTTCTTCAGACAACGTAAAGATCTGATTCGCAGTGGTGAAAGAATTGCTGTTCGACCTTCACTGCGATTAAAAATGACATGATTTCATACTCAGAAAGCTATGGAGCAGTGACATTTGCGGCCATATTGGCACCAGTATGGGTTTTGGAGGGCATAACTACAAGGTGCACTACATAAAAATGGAGGGAAAAACAACGGAAGAGCGGATTTCTTAGGCTTAAAATAACGTTGTTTTCTCCAACAATAAAAATCGCGCGTTTTAGGTCTAAGAAATCACTCTTCACAGCATCAGCTTCAGTATGACGTCCTTCTGTTTCTCTCTGCAGTGCCCCTTGCAGCTAACCCATTAAGGCTCAACCATAGAGTTATACACAATAATACTACGTCATGTCGCTGCTCTATAGCAACCCTTGCAATGTGTTAAGCACGTCTAGATTGAATGTAGGCCTATAGAGATGCATGTTGGCTTCTGGTGTTAGGAACGAGAGAAGACGCGATTCCCTACGATCATTATGGAGTGTTTTTTTGTTGTTTTTTTAAATAATTTGTCAAGTTTTTGTCATTTCTTTTATTAGCATTGTTTTCGACATTAAGTCATCAAGTTTGAAGGAAAAGGAAGCTGCAGTGGCAAGCAGTGACAATGGTAGTGACAATAACAAGAAGCATTTACAATAACGCCTTATGCATGCAGAGTTCGTATTTGCAGCCAGTCGTTGACTAGCTGCAAGGGACACTTGAGATACGCGTAGGTAAAAAGTAACATTAGCGTAATTTGTTAAACCGATGCTGTGAGAAGGGATTTCTTGGACCTAAAAATGGTTAATTTTTGGGATTTGTTGGCAGCTGCTGCTGTTGTAATTTTCTGCAATTGGAATCATTTTTCTTCCGATTTGCAGCCTTAAATTTGTTTCGAAACGTGAAGGATTGGACAAAACAACTTTTTTAGGCCTAAGAAAGTCACTCTCATAGCATTAGCTTGACTAAAGACGCAGTTCGTTTTTTTCCTCCAGTGCCACTTGCAGCTAGTTCAGCGACTGGTATGGAGTTATTGCCTCTACTCTTATCAGACAAAAGTGTAATTACTTCACATCAATTTCTTTTTTTTTTTTATTAATTCGTCGACTTTGCGGAACATTTTTTCAGTTGCCACCTGTTTTGTCTACCTAACCAAAGTAGGTGAACAGAAAACGTTTTACACGGACGAACTGACAAACGGTTAGCACACCAAAATAAGAACATAAAAATGACCATACATTGAATCATATAAACACAATATCATTGACATTAGTTTCCTCCTTCAAGGCTAACACGGAAATAACTTATAACAGAGAAAATTACCAGTCTAAACTGAGAAGTTGTAGGTGGTCCTCAAACACTACCCCCCCCCCCCCACACACAAAAAAACGAAATTGTTAAATAAATGGATATTGCACTGAAACATTGCTCTTTCATTCAGTTTATTTTGCATTTTATTTTGTCTGTAACACTGGCAGTTTATTCACCCATTGTCATACTTTATTTTTTTTTTGGGGGGGGGGAGGAATGTTGGTCGGGATTGTTTAATGGTTTTAGTACAGTTTTCCAATTTAATTACATTTAGGATGACGAAATGCGATGGAGGCTAGCATTGCTACGGGAAAAATACGGGAAAACATCGTTAACATGGTAAAAGTAAACATCGTAAATCGAAAATCGAAATCGAAACCATAAATCGTAATTATTTTTCAGAATCGTTTTACGGGATGAAACCATAAATTGTCACACCGAATGCCACTCGTGCTTTTATGAAATCCATAATTTGTTCGTTTTAGCACTCAATTCCTTTCCAGCGATTAAATCTGGAAGGCAGTTTCGTGCTAAAACACACAAAACAAACTGTGGAATTCATAGATGCACAAGGGGGGTATTATAACCGAGGAGGCTGTTATACTGGTTCTAGTTTAGGCAACAGTCAAGTTTCATTTTTAATTGACTTGCTACGATTTGAAAGTTCGAGATAATCGTTTCTCTCGCCAATGCACAAGTCTACTGAATCAGTCATAGAGTTGGCTACTTCTCGTTCCAACTTTATATACTTCTGGTAATATAAAACTTGTACCATCAATGATACTCACATGACTTAAAGGTGCCTACTCACTGAATGACAGGTTGCAACTTCTAGCTTTTAGTTCTATGTAGCACTTGATTTCAACAAGCGAAGGAATGCGCAAAGAAATTACACATCAAACTAGCCACGTGCCTCCTTAATTATTGAATGCAAAGTTGGTGTGTCCACGTGCACCAGGCAGCAAGCGGTCAAGGTTAACGATATCACTGTCACTATATGGCGCCTATCGAGCAGTTCAAAATCTGCATTTTAAAACGGTCGATATATAGAAGAAAGCGCGTGTGATGTCGTTAGTTATAACTTTGCTGCTTGCTCCCTGGTGCACGTGGGAGCACCAACTTTACACTCAGTAATTAAGTTGGCACGTGGCGTGTTTGTTGTGTGAAAAGAAATGCATTTGTGAGTTTCTTCGCCTGTTGAAAATAAGGGCTAGACAGAACGAGATATCGGCAATTGGCTATAGATGCTGCAGCTTGTCATATGGGTGGGAATCCCCCTTTAAGATTGAACTAAGCTTTATGCAGTTTGCTTCCCATGAAATGAACGTATTATATTCACCTATTTTATTTGTTGCAGGTTATGGCAACATTGCGCCGGTGACGAACTGGGGGAAAGTCTTCTGCATCGTCTTTGCTTTCTTTGGCATTCCCCTGACGTTGATTGCCATTGCTGACATGGGCAAGTTGTTTGCTGTCGGTTTGAAGAAGGTTGGGCGTCAGCTGAAACGACTGAGACCTAAGAAGACCTTCAAGATTAAGAAACAATCCGGTGAAGATTCAAAAAACAGTGGTGACATCGCTGGCGATGAAGAAGATTCTGGAAGTGGTAGCAGAGGTACTGCCGTCAAGGTCTTGGGTGCCATTGTGTTGTTGCTTGTTTACATATCCGTCGGAGCAGTGATTTTCATGGCGTGGGAAGAGTGGACTTTCCTAGACTCCTTCTACTTTTGTTTCATCACCATGACAACCATAGGATTAGGAGACATTGTCCCCGACCACCAAATGTTCATGTTGCTGTGCACGGCCTATATTCTCGTGGGTCTTGCGATCACGTCGACGTGCATTGAAATGGCCCGTGCGGAATACGAAAAGAGTTGGCAGAGGATGATGGAAGCATCGCGACGTTTGCACATGATGTCTCTCGCTGATACGCTCAAGAAGCTCAATGAACAGATCGAGGCACACGGCCAAATTGTGGACATGAGTGTCCTCGATGACCTTAACGATGCCATTAGAGCGGGTCAAGGGCTGGAGGACTCGACAACGACAAATTCAGAGTCAGATTACCCGGTGACTCCGCCTATGTATGTTATTTACGAGACGTCCGTCTGACCCTGGCCAAGACCTCCCCGCGAGGAGGATAAAATTCTTGATCCCATCTTCGAATGCAGTTCCATACCCCAGCGCCACAAACGGGGAGTTTGGAACTTTCCAACTGAAGAACAGTATGAGACTAACATGTAATCAGTGGTACACCCAGGGTAAGGAGCGGGGGGTGGAGTAGGGCGGGACGGCCTTGTCCCCAAGACGGTATTCACTGTTATCGTTAAGGGCGGGAGTACACCCTGGCCTTAAGTACCTATCTGTCTGTATTCACTCCCCTGAAGCAAAAATCCTGGCTCCGCTACTGCATTTAACGCTGTCTATAGCTGTTCCAGTCAGCAGTCATGAAGTCTGTTGATAAATTTGTAGCAGATAAAAGTATTCAGCTTAACAGTTTGGCATGTTTGAGTTGGTATTTGGTGGAATTTGTAATTGATGAAGTTTAAATCAAAGCTACTGTGCGAACATTAAGTGCGTGATGTAGATCTTTCAATTTCGTATAGTCGTACATGCAAAATGCTAGATTCATGTTTCATAATAGCTTCTCACGGAGCTATCACAGTTCAATCTGACACAGTGTAGACTGAATTAGTATTAAACATTTCCTCAAACATTTGGGCGGAAGATTCTAGGTGTCACTTTTGGTAAGGACCTCAGAGTATGCATGCAGTTATCAAATGGTGCTGAATCTAGTATACCCTTAAAATTCAGAAAAAGAGAACTTCCTGAAGCTAACATATCTTCATTAATGATTATAAATTACTGATACTGCCCGTATTGATAGAAAATCATTGATGGAGGAACAGAACACATTTCAAAGGATCAACAAGAGACGAACTGGTGTAATCAGGGGTCCACAGAACCCACAGAATTTATGAACAACCACAGTAAATGGCTGTAGTAGTCAGTGACTGAAAAACTAAACTTAGCTTGTCAATAGACATTTTTAAAAGAGTGTTCACTAGTTCTCTAGAGTGATTGGTAATGTAGGCTGACACATCTGATCTAACCTTATGAAGTACAAAGTGGCATTTGCTAATGTCGCACCCTTACGAGTACCTTGTAGATGACAAAGTAGGTGAAACTGACACGAAATGGTCAACAGCTAATGAATGACGCCAGTTGATCACGTATCCTCAACAATTCAGAACTCGTACAGTTTTAACCAAGAGTAGTAATGTGGAACCAGGAGCGGCATAAACCAGTTGAACTAGCGACTGTTTTTACTTTTGCACAAAAGGTAACGTTGAAAATTATGCTATATAGGTGTTTGCCTAGGAACTTAATTTGTTTGAAAAATATCACTACACGTTGCGATTCGTTCAAGCACTCATTAATCTGCATGCAGTAGCATTTAAACGACCTGGAAGTGAGGCTGGAAGCTGCTTCTCCGGTAAAGGCCGACTGGAGTAGAAATTGCTTGTCCTGCCTTCCAGTTCCACGCCAAGCATCGCTTGTGCCGGGAAGTTAATGCCTCTTAGCTCTGCTTTTATAAAATACGGTTTTGTGATCTTAAATCAACTAACCTGCAACCAGGAAGCTAAATCTACAGCTTCTCTCTCAGCCGACCTTGAGACGAGCTATGGAATACAAAGCAAGAGTTATGAGAGAACCCTCAGGTTTAAGCTCCTTGCAGAGCTCACTTTCGAACATGAAGTTATCAATGTTTCAACATCATTGAGAAAATTGTGCCATTAGAATCTGAAATGACGAAGAGTTGTGAGTGAGGAATGAGGAAGAGGAAGGATGTGAGTCTACCTGCAGTTGATTTCATATCCTCACTGGTGAAGGAAATTACCAGAAATTACCACAATGGTAAAGATGTTAAAAAAAAGTATTCTAAGTCAACATTTTGATGTTTGTTGAATCTGACTGAAATTGCCTTAACAGCATCAGCAGTGAAAATCCAACCTCAGTCGGACAGCAGTCATGACCATGTCCAGTTGGACAACAGTCATGGCAATGTCTAAAAGTAATCCATCTGGAATTACCACACCGATACACTGTATGTCCAAAGCCATGGTGAATCAGACAACGTATGGCTGTCTGTCTTAGGACATAAATGATAAACAAATGCATTACAGTAAGAAATATGTCATATAGAAACATTTTGGGCATTTCAGCAGCAGCTTCTTTAATGTCTAATAGTGTTGGGCGGTACCCGAAATTTTTCAGCCGATGCCGGTACCAAGGTTAGTACCCCGGTACTCGGTTTTCTCCGGTAATTATGAATGAGGCTGTACCTGGTATTATACTGCTGGGGTGCCAACACCCAATTTTTAATTAATAACAAATTTTATTGAAAAATGTGCTTTGTTGATTAGTTTTTGATATTTTCCCGTGACTAAGCTTAATGCACGTTTCACGACATATTTCATAAAAAAAAATCTAAAATTTTCAGTTAACATGCTATCCAGGTAGAAATGCAAATACGTATAAACAAACGCTGGTTGTAACATCAAATTATACAAATTTGACTCCACTTTCGTGCATGTTTAGAATTTCACTTTTACCATTGTTGACCAATTGTTTCTCTGCTATGACCCCTAAAACACAAGGACTAAATGTACTGTTGTTACAATTTTAGCACCTTTTTTCATATTAAAACAATACCGGTATTTCAACAATGCATGGTATTTGGCACCGCTGCATTTTTGGTACCGCCGTACACCGTGAGAACTGGTTTACCGCCCAACACTAGTCTGTAACGTATGAGACATCAGCACGTAGTGAATTTAACAGCGCGTAAACTCTGACACTTAATGAATTTATCTGAAACAGTCGTTTAAGAAATGTATGTGTGCTTATCCAAGTGTTAAGTCAAACTATAACTGAAATTAACAGACATGTGGACAAAGAGATGTATACAAGAATACAGAGATCTATGTTTTGTAATGCTAAATTATAAAGAGAAAAGATATGAGTGAAGTGTTAAGGGTGTTAAATCACGTGATAAAAGTGTGTGAGTTTCCTGTTAATTAAACGGTGTCTTAAGTTTTAAATGGGGATGTAGCTGTTTACTTGCGAGACTCATCACTGTAACCGGCAGAAATAAAACCAAAGAAATTAGATGGTATTTTTAAATTTTCATTAAGAATTTGGCCGAGCAAGTAAGAGAAAGGTAATGATATAATTGGATAAATCTTTATTTGTTAAATACGATGTGATTCAAGATCCAACCTTTCAAGGCGAGAGAAATATAGTAGACTGTATAAGCCTGGTAAAAGTTTGGAGTGACTACACTGGACAGATTCCACATGAATAATCTTTAAGTAAGTATAGGGACCAGACAGGGGTTGCGTATTCCAAAACAGGCAGAATGTATCTGCACTTCCACATATCCAGGTGAATGAGGGGAACAGGAGGAAAGGGAAAGCAATACATGAATAATATCTTTAAGCAAGTATATGGACCAGACAGGGCTTGCATATTCCAAAATAGGCCGAATGAATCAACACATCTACCTATCCGCGTGCAAGAAGGGAACAGGAGGAAAGGGAAAGAGAGAAAGCTTACAGTCATCACGATTAAATTGGAAACACATGACGTAATAATCAATCATGATTGTCCGGTCTTTTGCATCAGCCTGTTTCTGATAGATGACTCCCTCACGAGAGATGACTTTTTCAAAACTCCCACCAACTGTCACACGATCTGGTACTCAACGGCTACTGGGTAAACATGATTGGAAATTGCTGGCCTGAAAGTGAAGCATGTAGCTTCTTCCTAGATGGCCTTGGTAAGGCACCAAAGAATAAGCTTTTTTTTCCCCGCCACCCACTGGGTATTGCCTATTAACGGCTGGAGGCTATAGCTAATAAAAATATAAAAAGTTATCTTGCTCGTTTTAAAAAAAAATTGGATAAGACTAACGTTTTCTTTCAGTGAGTGTAACTTATTCATTTGACAATATATTTGCAAACCCTTCTTCTAAAAAAAATGTTAACTGAATGTAGTACTATAACAAAGCCTTTGCCATTCAAATCGTCGCCTTTTTCAACTCCAGAATCGTGCCAGATAGGGACAAACGGTTTTCACCATTAGAATCAGCGTCGCAAAATTAGTTAAAATGAATTTTAAAAAACCGGAAGTATGAAGCGGAAGTGACCCGAAAGTGGGGTAGAAGTGGCGAGGCATAAGTGTACAGAAGACCGTTTGTGACTAGGTATAGTTGCTGCCTCTTTCGTTTGCCAAAGCCGCACACTGGCTTTCACTGCAGTCTACAGACACCACGACGTATGTGTGTGTATTTGTTCATTTTAAGTAGTGATTAAACATTATTTATGTCAATTTTTAGTTGTCTGTTAATGGCTTGTGTGATAATAATGCAACTTGGATTTCAGTACATAAATGAGTAGAGGTTATGTACTTCTGATAGTTGTACATTCACCAAAAGGCTTCCGTTCCTTCCTACGGGAGATCTCCGTTTTCCCTTAACGCTTAGGAGAAGATAGCCTGTGGGTAGCATGACTGTCACGTGTTCCTGGTTCGAGAGCCTGACGTCAGCCACTCCTGACATTTCCTGGAAGGGAAAAACCCTGGTGCCTCTTGTAGATTGTAACCAAAATAGAACAAGCCAGAAAAGTGCACAAAAATGCATAAATAAAGCGACGTTTCGGATCAGAAGACTATCCGTTATCAAGCACTACACTTCACGCAAAAAGGCGAGTGACTATACATAAAATACACTTCAGGGGTAATCTACTCAACAACAAGCATCATGCAAAGTTAAAATCTAACGCTGAAAAGGACCTAAGTCGGGTTAAAAGCTGACAATAGTGAGCCTGACCATCCACCACAGAAATCGGAGTGGAAATTGCGTGAATTGTGGCGTTTGATAATGGGTATTCTTCCGACACGAAACGTCGCTTTTTTTGTGTGTATTTTTGTGTTCCTTTCTGGCTTGTTCTATTTTGGTTACTGTCTTGGTGCTTTTAACTTTCTGTCTTGTTGATCGTCGCATGTACAAGATTCTAGGAATTCCGTGAAAATTAATTTGTGGCTGTAAGGACGTCAATAATAAGGTTTGCCCCTGGTGGCACTGAAGGAACCACAAGATCATAAGCATAACACAATTAAATTTTTAGTAGACTTATTGCTGTCTTGGTCACAGTAAAAAAAATGATAAAAACACACCATTTAAAACCCAATCAGTTGCAAATAAACGGATGCACGATCCGCCATCTTGAGAACACGCATTCTGAAAACACGTATCAGAATGCGTGTTTTCAAGCTGGCGGATCGTGCGTTACTGATTGCGTTTTTAATTGTATATTTTCATCATTTTTTTACTGCGACCAAGACAGCAATAGGTCTGTCGAAAATTAAATTGTGTTATTGTGGCTTCTTCAGTGCCACCAGGGCCACACCTTACTATAGAGCAGCGACACGACGTAGTATTATTGTATATAACTCTATGCTGGAGCCTTAATGGGTTAGCTGCAAGGGGCACTTCAGAGAGAAACAGAAGGGCGTCATACTGAAGCCGATGCTGTGAAGAGTGATTTCTTAGCCCCAAAACGCGCTATTTTTGCTGTTGGAGAAAACAACGCTATTTTAAGCCTAAGAAATCCGCTCTTCCGTTGTTTTTCCCTCCATTTTTATGTAGTGCACCTTGTGATTATGCCCTCCAAAACCCATACAGGTGCCAATATGGCGGCAAATGTCACTGCCCTATTGAAGATTCTAGGAATTTCCGATTCGAATTACCTAGCAAAATCGTCCCTCTCGCCTTCGCCAATCGTATCGCTGTCTTGGTCACAGTAAAAAAAAATGATGAAAACACACAATTTAAAACCCAACGAGTTGCAAACAATCGGACGCACGATCCGCCATCTTGAAACACGCATTCTGAAAACGCCCATCAGAATGGTTGTTTTCAAGATGGCGTTCCGTGCACCCGTTAGTTTGCAACTCACTGGGTTTTAAATTGTGTGTTTTCATCATTATTTTACTGTGACCAGCACAGCATTCCGTCTCTCAAAAGTGAAACTGTGTTATGCTTTTGATCTTGTGGTTTCTTCAGTGCCGCCAAGGGCATACCTTATTATTGAAGATTCTAGGAATTTCCGATTAGCAAATCGTCTCTCTCGCCTACTGGTGCAGGGCTTCAGCTGATAGCGCAATAAACCTACAAATCCCAGCGTTGAGGCGTGGTAGTCATCTGCAAGCGAAATTTACAAAGCGTTTTCAGTTCACAAGTGCTGGCACCTAAATAGCAACCCTCGTTCTCCTAATGTGCACAAACGCACGTATTATTGACCTTAATAACAACTTAACGCAGAAAACAAACCGTAATTATACACCATCCCTTCGGGAGGTATACAAATTGTTAGAACAAACATGGGTCGATTCGCGTAATAAAACATCCCAACTTGTTCTGTTATTTCAACTGTAATTCCAGTCAATAGAAAAACAGAATGTTGTCCCTCTACGTAGCTCGTAATTTTATCGTTGTTGAACACGCCACCTGCCATTCGAAATGCGTGTAGCTAAAATCTCTGATTTAATAGTTTCCTAATGGGTTGTTACCGGGAGACAACGAGGGTAAAAAGCTATCTGTAATTGTCCACATTTTAATTGCCTTTATGTAAAACTTTTGAAGGATCGGTGAAACGATTTATTTAAAGAGGATTTCTGTCATGTCACGATAATAGGCCACAGGGATTTGTATGCTGCACATATAGAGTAAAAATACTCTATATCCGTGCGGCGCACGCTATAAATTACAAGTCCCTGTGTAAGGGCCGGGTTAAATTATCTGAAATTCCAACAGGGCGGCGGGTTTAGGTATGTCGACTCGCAATGAAAACGCTGAATAATGAGAGTTCAGAAGCGACTGTGAAAATTTCGTCAGGAGAAATTCTTTATCTTATTGTCAAGGATTATAAGACTGCAAGCATTTATTCAAACGACGTCGAATTTAGCTATTCCAAATAACGTTGTTACCATGGCAACGACAACTTCGTCATTGCGATTAAATTCTAGCTGCGAGAATACAAAGGCGAGTCCTTGCGTAAACCCGCCCTAACAGGCCTCTTTAAACGCGATTACAATACTAGTTACTGTAAGGTTTGATCTCAACCTCCCACGTTAACGCCAAAATTGCGATGCTTAATATCTCTGTCGTCGGTGAATATTTTTGATTAAATTTGGTATGTAAGCTTTCTTGAACTTGGCCAACGAGCATACCAATTTTCATTAACTCCGTCGAAGAAAATCTGAGATCTCGACCTGAGCTGAAAGCATGAAATTAGTTTTTGGCTTGTTGTTGTTGTTGGCACGACACGTTTTTACTAAGATCAAACTATTTGACCTATAAAGCTGAATCTGAGCTTATTTTACAAGTAATGCTCTGTAAAGGTACCCTTTCCGTAAGGCCTTTTGTAATTGGCCAAGTGGTTCAGGAGTTAGGAAGCTTTAGACGACAAGATCGATTTTTTTACATTAATATGCTCGTTATGCTAACACAATAATGGCTCGATTACTAACAATGTAAACCGTTGTTGTACAAATATGTTCGACGATGGTTCGGCAACAATGCACTAACACTGTCGCTTTATTGCAACAATGGCTCATTCATTAACGATTCAACTCGTCGTTGTAGAAATATGTCAGACGATGACATTTGGCAACAATGCGGCAAGACTTTCGCTTTATTGCCCTCGTGGCTTCGCCACTCGGGTAAACAGCGAAAGTCTTACCTTATTGTTGTCGAACGCCATCGTCTAACTGGCGAATGGCTTGGAGGCCTTATCGCCTCAATAAAATATCAATTAATCAATCGTCTAACTGATACTTAAACATTGTTATTATGCAACAATGCCAATAAGCAAACGCAAGCTGTAAGCCGTAGACTGAAGATTGAAGGGTTTGTTTCCGCATTGCTCTGTGTATAGAGCAGCTCCTTGAGGACAACTAAACGATAAAACAATGCCAATCAGCAAACGTCAGTCGACTGAAGATTAAATACAATAGTACGTTTTCAAGGAATACAGAATACCAACTTGGTATGTTAAAGTATCCCGAATTAGAAAACAAAAACGAACTCCTTTCATGTTTAAGGTAAGGTTTAACGAACATATACTATAGGGCGACATCGAACCATGGTGTATCTTTCCAGCAAATCGTAATCGATCAAGACACAAAACACTAAAACAAGGTAATCTATTGTGTGCGCGGCGCATCTTGAGTCCTGCGAGTATTTTATGAGCGGCCACGTCTACCTGGAGGGGGCGGCTTTCACCGACGGCCGCCATTGTTTTTGTAACCATCTTGGATATCAACAAGGCACAAAATCCCCAAAAACCTGGATACGCCTGTCTGTGTCACTAGCTGAGTAACGATTGGCGAGTATTGAAAGTGTATGCTGGCGCCATCTGCTGAGTGTAAAACAAACAATCCGAGTAAAATCAAAGCCGGCTGGAAGCTACGGGTGTTAATTTTTAGCTGTGGCTTTTCATTCCGCCGAGATGTAACGTAGTTTTAACGTATAGGAAGTATTTCTATGAACGGGTCTAGTTAATCAATACTAATTTTTTTTTTTTTTGCTTTTCGTGTCACACACATCCTTGTTGTTTTACGCGACTCTCCCATCAATTAATGAATTTCCTAAGAAATGAATAGAGTCATTCGGATATTCGCGAGCCGCCATCTTTGAGGGGTCTTGCGAGGTGACATCCAACTGAATCACGTACTAAAATGGGCTTCGAAGATTTTTCAAATATGAATGTGGTAAAAGAGGTTAAAATCATATACGTTTCGCTCCTGACAGCAAAAGTTCACCACACGGTCATAAAAATCCACAAAGTATTTAATTTTCAGGGGATAAATTTCCCCCTTGGTCAGCTGTATACAAAGGACAATTACATCACAAATGATTCAAATGAGAGCTTATGAATCTTAAAAACAATATACAGTCACCTTTCCACCTCATACTCACAATAAAAACACCAGATGATTAACACACTTTAGCATACATTAGGCTAAAGGCTAAAGGCTAATTTGAAACCTTAAACTCGATCGTTTAAATATTGGAAGCCCGACAAGGTATGTATTATTATCATGTTTGAATTTTTTTCGTCGGTCTGGTCGGACGTTCGAATCTATAGCAAACAATGCTGAAAACTACATACACAAATTTAAATTTTGCACTGTTGCATAATTCATCGTGTAGTAAGAATGATGGACTGGCTAAAGGACGTTATTCAAGAAATAACTATTAGTCCGATTACGGTATCTTCTAACGGTAATACAAATATTGGTAATATTAGTTTTGGATAGCGCGAACTATTACTGACTGCCGGCTGTCGTATGCATGGAGGAAAAGAAAAGAGAAAATGGTCGTATGTATGCGCTTGCGCAAGTTGCCTAGACGCCCGAGCCGGTGCGAGCGCACAGGGGAACAATGTTCTCTGTTGGCGCCCCACGAGGGGGGGGGGGAAAGAAGTAGGAGGGAACCTCTTTGGAGGGAACAAGCGGCTGCAGCGACTTCCTAGTCGCACCGGTCTTATGTACAATTCCTTCACTTCCAATTTTAAGGCGCACACCTCTATCACGCACCAACAGCTATCTCTACTATATACTAATCTTAAAGCATTAACCATGACGACTGCCGGTTAAAAATGTGTTAGCTTTTAGGCCTATTTCACATTTTCGGCGTAATTTTCAGGTTTTAGGCTTAATTTTAACCAACAGTTTTAATTGCGTAAGTAGCAGCTAACGGAGATTTGGATTGTATAGTAAACATACTCATTTTTGCAACACGGTGTGCCTTCGGGCGTACAATTGCAGTGTTACAACGTAATGCGCATCGTAGCCTATATGGATCAGTGGCTAACCTAAACTAGATCAGTGGCAGTAGGGAAGTGACGAGAGAGACGCTGTTGACGAGGCCAGCAACGACTCGTAGCAACTTGACGTTGCCGTGGTAACATGATTTTAGGCCCAATTTTAGTTTTATTAAGCCTTATTTTTTTAATGCAGTTTTAATTTAGTAAGTAGCAAATAGGCCTAATGGAGAATTTGGTTCGACGGTAAGCCTATTCATTCATGCAACAATGCGACGAAACTATTTTAAACGAAACTGAAACCCATTTGTTTTTATTGCGTGGTACCCTAGGATTTCAATTCGACGATGAAATGATATTATTTAATTTAGTTACTTCGAAGAAGTTTATTAGCTATAAGGAACTAACGATGTTTTAATTTGCCATGTTATTTAACTAACTTCTCACACTGAATCTAACGTTGTAAACCATGGTCGTCTCTATGTGGTACCGTTGCGAAGTTGAATAAAGCGACGGACGGACGGCCAAAGTTGTTGCAATAGTCTTCTCAGCCGATACGGCTGTACAGAAGACTAAAAAGGGAAATTAAATGTGCAAAAAATCAACCTTGCTTGTAATCTTCTTCAACCGTTCGAGCCACTTTGCCTAACAAAAAATCTAAATTACAACTTTTCGATTTGTCCTCAGCGACCTTGAAATTACCGTTAAGTGGCCCCTTTTCAATGTGTTGCAGTGAAGCCAAGGGGTTGCTTTCATAGTGTTTCTATACACCTTATGTCATTTCTCCAATTTGCATTATCTCCCTTTAAAAAAAAATATACGTACAAGCTGTCGTATATACGTAATGAAATTACAAAACATGCCTGAGAGTGAGGGATGGTAATATTTTTAATGTAAAACACGAAAATAGTAAAGTGCATAGACAATAATTACAGGTAAAATCACCCCATGGCTCTGGTGGAATACTTCACCGCAGCGCACTTAAGTGCACTCGTAAGTGCACAGATTGTGGCACTGCGAAACTACAATTCTTAAAAAAAAAATAGACCTATTCATCAGAATAATAATTGTGCAACAATACTCATCTGAAATTGTACTAATTTTATGTTATTTATTTGACTCTATTTGCAAAAGTTGTAAACAGAATAGCAATAGAAACGAAAAACCATGCAGTAAAGACGAAACCACTAGCCAGTTGTGGGAGGATTTACAGCAGCACAAATATGAACCTTGTTCGTGGGTCGCATGTAATAGACATTGGCTAACAAAATGAACTGGTGTGACATTTAAACAATCAATGAAAAACCGCTAAAAACGTAAAGATCTGGATGTAAGTCTGTCTAAAAAAAAACCTAAAAACATTCTTTAGAGAGAATATATTTGACGTTCACTGAATATGATAAGATCTTTCTTGAAGATTATTTGAAGATTTTTTGAAGGTTATTTGCAACAGTTTTGTGTTTTTAGAAGTAGCAATTAAGTCCCTAACAATTTTCGAACGCCGGCATCTTGGATTTTTACCTGAAAAAAAAAACCATGTACATACCTTGTTCGACTTAAATTCAAAGAGTGTTCCTATCAACTTTCGTTCGAATCGTCGATCCACGTCTAAGAATCTTCCCATCGCTCAGCGTCCAATCTGCTCCTCCCCCAAACCCCTCCCCTCCAAAAATCTAAACGACTAATGTGATAGAAATTAAAATTATTTATGCCTATATAGCGCCGAAAAAAAATGATAAGAGACTAGCCTAAAAAAAGTATAAAGTGTGATGTTAAAATACGAAAACCTTTCCGGTTTGTGACGACACAATTTGTGCAATTTGATGTTGTTTCGTCAACTAGGCCCAAGGCTAACTGCGATAATAGCTGCGTTCGTCGCTGCGAGGAACGCAGCTACTATCTCAGTTGGCCTGGTATTACTACGTCGAGTCTCACGAAACGGTGCGACTGTGCGCGGATGGAGATTAGCGCGTGGCTGTTAGAGGACAAGGATCGAGAAAAATGGTGTTGGGAGGAATACCCTTTAACATTTCATTGTTTAAAAGTGTGGGAAGGACTTAAAATCTTAACATTATCTTTCGATATCTCAGCCCGATTGTAAAAACGCAGTGATGCAGGAACTAAAATGCGAAAACTACCAAATCTAAGTCCCACAGCAGGTCAAACGGTCGACGCTCAAAAACAGGCCGTGTAAATGTCCACCAAATTAAAATTGCAAATAAATTTATATTTACAACTAATTCAACATTTCCCCTATAGAGCAGTGACACGACGTAGTGTTATTGTATATAACTCTATGCTGGAGCCTTAATGGGATAGCTGCAAGGGGCACTGTAGAAAGAAACAGAAGGGCGTCATACTGAAAACGATGCTGTCAAGAGTGATTTCTTATACCTAAAACGCGCGATTTTTGTTGTTGGAGAAAACAACGTTATTTTAAGCCTAAGAAATCCGCTCTTCCGTTGTTTTTCCCTCCATTTTTATGTAGTGCACCTTGTAGTTATGCCCTCCAAAACCCATATGGTGCCAATATGGCGGCAAATGTCACTGTTCTATAGATTCAACATTTTCCCTCTTTAAAATACACATATACTTAATAATTGTTTCTTGTTTAACACGATCGAGACCTATAGTTTTCAACAAATTCACCGGGACAAAAGTGTTTCAAACCTGGATCCCGTCACTGGGACCAAAGACGCAGCCCAAAAAATGAAATAAAACTAAGGTGTTAGGCATCGGGAAACCAGCAACCAATATAAAGAGAAATAGGAAATGGCCACAGAGTAAAAAGGCCTATCTTTCTTTCTACGAAAAGATGTTTAGTCGAGGATTTTTGGTTTAGTTAATGGAGAATATTGTCATTTCTGGGATGCTACGCAGAGGACGGAGCTTTTCAGTAGTGCCTGGGAAGGTTAAGAGCAAGGTTAATTAAATTATACATACATTCGGAGCAAGTTTATTTTACATAGAAAGTCCAGCGCTAGCGATATCAAGGAATGTATTTAATTAACCTAGCAACGGCCTTCATCACACGAGCCAGACCCGACGCTTTTACGTCAGTTGGACTTCGCACGCCGTCGTCTAATTCTCCTTAAATTCAACAGATGGCGACAGCGTACGGGCAGGCCGTCGCTCTTCATACTCGGGTTTAGAGAACACGAGTTGCTTTATTCCTTGCAGTAACGTGTTAACTTTGAAGCTAAACTGAACTGACTCGTAATTTCAAGCTAATCACGTCTTTTATCAGCAATCGACTGGTGAATCGGTCAATAAATCACGCTTCTTGATCACGTTTATTCCATTTCACTGTCAAAGGGCGCCTTCGATAACCAATCCAAACTCAACCAAACTCAACCATCTGGGGGCAGTTTGGTACCGTTAACATACAGATTGCCCATGACCAAACTCCGCTCTGCCTCCAGACTGGATGAGTTTGGTTAAGTTTGGCTTGGGGTTTTCGAACGCCCTGAAAGTGACGAAATGGATTGATCGCGTCGTTGACGGCGTGAAGTTGGTGCTGCCATCTAGTGCGTTTCTATCAAAGGTCTGCGCAACTGAGAACGCGAGCGCATTCCCCTTAGCCATTTTCTTCCGGAATTTTTCAGAAGTCGGGGGACCTGTGAACGTTCATTTTTTTCATATCTGGGAAGGCGCACCATAGGCTGCAACGGGTTCGGACTGGGCAGTCCGTGTGTCAGCCTGCCAATGGCATACGCACCCCTGACAACAGGCGCCCAACACAGATGACGAATCATTCGTCTAAATCGAAACTATCGCTTGCCTTGGTTAATTTTGTCGTTCTAACTTTTTAGCGTAATGATGAACCTAAAAAAAACCTATTATTTTCTGAAATTATAAATTTTACTTGGGTTGTTTTGAAGTTAAGGTCCTGTGCATCACAAGTTAAGGTAACAAGGCAGGGTGCTAAATGTTGAACGCCCCACGATGATACGGACGCATCATTTGCAAGATATACACTTTTACTGGACAAAATATCATGCACATTTTCCTTTTTTCCAGTTCATACAATTGCACCCGTAATGGTTCGCCCATTTGCAATGAAATTTGCAATGAATTTCTCCAATAAAGTGTATTATCTTGCAAAGTAAAGGTCAGCGCGAAAGCCAAATACCGTTAAAGCCTCAATCCCCCCGCCCCCCCCCCAAAAAAAAAAACTTATTGTTTATGTAATTTCATTAAACAGGACGGAAAGCCAATGGGTTAAAAAAATACAGATGAAAACCTATTTACGTTTCTTTTTGGACCTATATGTCAGACTGACTGAGCGGGGAATTGAATGTGTCCGATTCCCCACTCAGGCAGTCTGACACATAAGCGCAAAAAGAAACGTAAATAGGTTTGCATCTTTATTTTTTATGTAATTTCGCACATTTTTTTTAGAGAGACCGAAGTCTAACCCTCCCCCCCCCCCTCCGGGGTCGATGTCTTTTTATTGAGTTTCGTGCAGTTGTAAAACAGTTACCCAGTCCGACCCTGAGCTGCAAAATGCATATGTAGGAATTACGGAGTAGATGGAAGGGGTTTTTGGGAGATGGCAGTGGGGAGAAGGGGGGGGGGGGGAGGAGGAGGAGGCAGGCAGGTAGGGTTGTAGGGTTAGTTTGGGAGGGGTAGGAAACGGAGATGGATCGGGGGGATTGTGTTTTGTCTGATAATAGGATCTTCTACAACAGGCTTTCCAGGAAAAGCCATTCGTTTTTATAGAGCCAGCATTACAAAGAAAAGGGAATATAAAAACACGACGGAACAAAAAGAAATTAACTATAAAATGGTCGCCGTCAGTAATACCTAAGCATTAAAAAAAATCGACGTTGACGAGTCTTTCAGATCAATAAGAACCTAAGTGACGTTTTCAGGTAAAAAAAAAAAAAGTTTAATCAAGAGTACAAACACGAAGAATAAAAATTGAATAGGGCCTACCACTCCAGATTGGTCCGGTCTTTTGCATCTTCATGCGACGTCATATTAAGCTTCTTTGATAACCTTTTAGTCTGGTTTTGCGTAATGAATACCCATGACGTCAGTCTTACTCAAGACTAATCCAAATCTGATTTTCGTTCGCTTCGCCCACTCAATTAGCGCTTCACCCGTAACATAATGACCGACTTTTCATAACTCACAATACAAATTCAAACAGGAAAACCAGCGTAAACAGGCCCATTTGCAGTTGACGTCATTTTTCTTACCACCACACAAAAAAAATTGTCCCAAGCTAAGCCTAACTCGGCACTCTTTGGTCCCGACGGTACGAAAACTAGCTACTGACACTTCGAAACACACCTAAAAACCTTTGACACAAGTGCATAGCGCAGTGTGTGTTCTAAGCTTATTTATGCTATTAAAGTACAATGTTTAAACGCGAAATTCGAAATCGGGAACAGAAAAAGTGACGTCTTTCCTTAGCTCAACGACTTTCCTAGACAAGAAGTTTCTACACCGGAAGTTTCAATCCAGGAATATACATCAGTCGTATGTACAAGTTCTAAAATTTAATATGCTTGACCCATAAAATTTACAAATTAAAATTTTTTAACACTGATATAAGTCGCTATGTTAGCTTGATGTCACACCTTTACCATTAAAACACATATCCGTGAGAAATCTGTAATTAACCGGCGATAATTGCTCATTTGCTCGAAATGGGGCAGTCCAATGTCTCAGCGGGAGGAGAAAACGCACTTACGCAATCGTGCTATTTCCCCTACCCCTCGACATTGGACCACCCCGTTCTCACAAACGAGCAATTATCGCCGGTTAATCGCTGATTTCTCACGGATATCTATTACTTATCGACACGTAACCAGACACCAACGTTATGAATTTTCACGGCTTTTTTTCCGTTATATGGTTTTTTATTTTATATTTAAGTTCATTTTTTTGCACACCATACGTTACAGAATTCGAAAGTTGCATTCTGCGTAGAGTGACACCGTGCGGCAAATTTCACAAGTTTAGGTACAACGACGCTGCGAGTTTCAGACGGCCGGGATTTCCGCGGTTTTCCGTATAACCACCACAATAAAGGCCGGAAAAGAAAGATACGAATAAGCGACCGACGGATACTCGGCTGAAACCACTCGACGAAACTTCCATTGTGAAGCCCTGCGGCTATTCAAACCGTCCAACACACAGAAAAAAAAAGCGTTATTCGATATCGCTCATGGGTGGAATATAGAACTATTACGAGCCCGGAATATAAAGGAAGTCCGTCAGAAGTCACTAGCTGTGCGGGGGTGTGGATATAAGATATCCCTACTTGGCATCGAACCCACTCCACCCTCCAGCTCTTACCATTATATATCTATACGACGGTCACAAAACATCGCCGAGAATCATAAATTTGGGCTGAAATTTTCAATTTAGATGCGTCATAAAAATGAACTCAATTTATGCGTTAGGCCTTAAAAGCGGTCGAGATGAATGTCATAAAAGT
>JAHWFP010082381.1:38685-65198 GCA_023313725.1 Lithobius niger
CCCCCCCCCCGTGTTCTCGACCAAAAGAAAAGTTATCCGAATTCACCCCTCGTCTTTGCCTCCTTCTTCATAACTAAAGGGGGAAAAAAATAAGAACGTGAAAAACTTTTCTGATTATTACGAAGGTTTTGGGTGTTGGAGGTTACAGGACGTTCATCTCAAGGCCACAGATTTTCTTTCCGTTCTTTGGGGAAAAAACCTTTTCATTGTGCCTGAATCAAAAGCAACGATAACGATCCTGTCTCCCGTGGTAACCCTCCTTAACCGGGAAAAAAAAAGGTGATTTCCACTTCTCGTGTACGCCCGTTTGAGGTGTCGGACAAAAGTCTCACTGGAAAATCGTCTAATGGGATAATTATCTAATATCTGCCCAAATGATAAAAAAAATCTGGAAAATCATCTAAAAGGAATATCGTGTAATGGATAATCGTATAATGAATAAACGTCTAACTGCACGATAATATACCTGCGGTTTCTGATGTTATATGTATAGCTGCATGGAGCGCGGCAGCGCGAGCAAGGCAGGGACATTAGACGATTTTCCATTATACGAATTGCGCTTTAGACGATTTTCCATTATACTGTTATACTGTACACGTTCTTCCAATGATGCGATTTTCCAGTTAGACGATTATTCCCCTCGAACCGCACGTTTCACCAAATCCCGTTTCACCGAAAACATTTTTTCCAGCGGATTTTATGGCCTGCCTCGCTCGCTGCGTCGAAACATATAACATCAGAAACTACAACTAATAACAAATTTTGGTAAAAAAAAAAAAAAGCATGCGTCTTTCATAGGAAAACATGCTAACAATTTTAATTTTTTTCTAAATTGTTTTTCGGCGACACTATACGGGAATTCCCACGGTAAATAAACTCAGGCGACCGTAGCCTACTTAGTGCGAGAAATATTGAGAGGAATCTCGTTTGGACGGCACTTCCCTTTAAGCATGATACTTAATCAAATACTTCTAATCAAATACGGTTTACAAGGGTTTATTTATATAGCGTTGGTCAATATCTAGCGAATCCAGCAAAATCAGCAAAAAAAAAAAACATGTAAAAAACGTCCAAGAGGTATTTAATTGCTTCGCCCCTTCTGTTGACAGCAATAGGGGCTACAGTTACGTTTTCGAAGCAAACTTTCACTTTTGTCACTACGTGGCTCCAGCAATCACTTGAAAAAAAACTTTCATTTTTAGCAGTATTCCTTTTCATGCAACTTCCCCAAAGGTGTGAGCCAACCTTTAGCAAAAAAAAAAAAAATATTATTTGTTTATTTTTATTAGCTTTTCAACGAAACCACTTATCTAGCACTGACCAATGTGTGGCAATATAATAATATGAAAAAATAAAACGTCAAGTGTGCCGTAAAAAAAAAAGGGTTATATGATTGAAGTTTCAATTGATTTGTAAAAATGTACACGGATAAAAACTGATGATTTTTATTTGAAATAAGCAAATGTACTATTCAGAAAATTGCATCCGTTTAAGTGCTGTTGTGCTTTACGTTTTTGCGTATAATTCATAAAGCACAACGGCACTTAAACAGATGCAATTTTCTTAATTGTACATTTGCTTATGTCAATTAAAAAAATCATCAATTTTTATCCGTGTACATTTTAACAAGTAAATTGAAACTTCAATCGTATAACCGGTTTTTTTTCACGGCACACTTGAAGTTTTTGGTTTTAATCCATCACCTTTTTTATGCCATCACCAAACACAATCAACAATCAACTTTTTTTTTTAGAAAAGAATAGAAAAGAAGAATGATCTAGGGTTTGCTGAGTGGCATTGTTCCCTAATTACAATGGTTAAAACAATGTAAAACAATCAAATTGATCGTTCTGGGTCCCCTAACTCCGAAATGGCTCGACCAATAGAAAAAGGGGTCTCTGTGAGGATGAAGGCCAAGGAAATTTCTGGCTTAGATCATGTTTCAGATTTTAGGTAGGTGCAGTAGTTTTTTTTTGAAACCGTGTCACACAAGAATAAGAACAAGAAACACAACAAGAAGTGGCCAGTTTCAAATTTGCGTGTGGCTCCCTGCTTTTACTCTTGCACGGAATTGCGTAAAAGTTTATATAAATATATCTTCCATAACTATCTACTGTCTCTCTGGCCAAGTTTGGTCTAAATATATTGAATGGGAACGGAGAAATTAAAAGTTTTAGTTTTGCTGGAGAGAGGACTTCAATCATATACGACGATAATAATAATTACCGGTTGAACCACAA
Source organism: Lithobius niger (assembly GCA_023313725.1). Taxonomy (NCBI): domain Eukaryota; kingdom Metazoa; phylum Arthropoda; class Chilopoda; order Lithobiomorpha; family Lithobiidae; genus Lithobius; species Lithobius niger. Next base: position 40,926 of record JAHWFP010082381.1, read on the forward strand.
TAGGGCGGGTGCCACTTACACTGGTCCTAGGTTAATTGTAGTCAGCCAAAGACCTTATACGCTTAATAAATGTCAGCATATTGCAGGCCCTGAGTAGGGTCTTGAACACTGTTGCGAGCAGCGAGCCGAGACAACGTTCTCGGGAAGGGAATTCCAGGCCGATTTAACTCGAAACGAGAAGAAACTTTTTCGACACTCTGTACGAGCCTGCTAGACTACCAGCTTAAGAAAATGCCCGCGGTTAGCCCTGTATAGAGCAGTGACACGACGTAGTATTATTGTATATAACTCTATGCTGGAGCCTTAATGGGTTAGCTGCAAGGGGCACTTCAGAGAGAAACAGCAGGGCGTCATACTGAAGCCGATGCTGTGAAGAGTGATTTCTTAGACCTAAAGCGCGTGATTTTTGCTGTTGGAGAAAACAACGTTATTTTAAGCCTAAGAAATCCGCTCTTCCGTTGTTTTTCCCTCCATTTTTATGTAGTGCACCTTGTAGTTATGCCCTCCAAAACCCATACTGGTGCCAATATGGCGGCAAATGTCACTGCTCTGTTGGCGCAAGTTCAAAAAGGGCAAAACAGTAGATAGGAAATAAGAGCTAGTAGCAACTCGGTAACTCGATCTATTCATAAATCTTGCTCGGAAAGCATTTGAAGCGAGAGGAGACGAACGAATTTATCTCAGGTGGCCGTGTCGTGCCGACGACTCGGCCGCTAATAGTTTTTTTTATTCTTACACGGATATTTCGATCCGAAGCGTATGTACAGATCTCAGGCGTCAGCTGGATCACGTTTTTGACCGGCCAGGTTTTGTTTAGCTGGACAAGTTTTGGGTTGCGGGTTTCTCATGTTATACGTTTAGTCGCAGCGAGCGCGGCACGCAATTTGTAAAAGTAAGAAAAATTGAAAATCAACATTTTCTTTTGATCCGGTAACCATTAAAAAAAAAGTTATAGGAGAGCCGGCGTGAGTTTGAAGATTGGCGGTAGAGGCGGTGTGCAGCAGACAACTTGGCATTAATCAGTACCTTCCTAAAGCACCGAACAGAGCGAACAGAACGCACCACTGTTAGAGACAGTTTGGCTCCAAACTTGACTCCGCGCGTGCGCAGTGATGTTACATCAGCCGTTCAGTACCTTCCTAAACTACAATACAGCTCAACAGGCTCAAGAGAGTATTTGATACGTCATAACTTCACCGCGACCAGGCCTGGCTAATGAATTTGACCAAGATTGGCTAATAGATGTGACCAGGGGGAGGGTGGTTTGCTCAGGGAGGTGGTTTGCTGGGGTGGAGATCTGAGCTTGCGCGACGTAACAGTTTTGACGAAACGGATTCATCGCTGACGATGTTGACGTCAACCAAGCCGCATCAACGCGGATATTAACAGGGAATGTGCCAAACTGTCACCAACAGTGGTGCGTTTGGTGCGCTCTGTTTGGTCGTTTAGGAAGGTACCGATTGTGGCACCATTCGCAAAGAAATTACATTGCGCATTCCTTCGCTTAATGCAAGTGCTAGACAGAGACGCTAGATTCTACCTACTTTCAATCGGTGATAGTGCTACTTTAAGGGCGGGTTTATGCAACGGCAATTTTCTCGCTCACTAGCTTTTACTTGGACAATACTAAATCTGCTGGCTGCTTCTCGCCTTTACGGAGCATGCGCGGCTTTCGAGTTACCTGTACCTAGTAACCATGGCAACAACGCGGTTGCGAGCTCTTCTCCTCGTGCCTCGCAACACGACAGCGTCGATTTGAACACAATTTTTACTGCAGTACAAAACGGCGGTTGATTTCTGAATGGCATTCGATGGGTTGTTTTCAATTCCATAACTGCGAAATGGACGACATGTTGGATTTTGAATTCACGCTGCGAGCAGCTATATTTTATTCTACCGTCGTCTGATCAACGGCTAGAAGCTGTTCTTAGTGCGAGAATAGCACATTTTGAAAATAGCGTGAAATGGCAACAAGTTGTAGCAATGTTTAAAACTACCGCTGCACTTTGTTCTTTATTCGTATATATTGTTATTTATAATAGATTTAATTAATTTGTTATGTATTGCCGCATTCATTTAATAGAAACTGAAAACTAATCGTAAATAAATAACGATTGACTAGCAAATAGCGTTCGGCGAGCGAGAAGGTCTCGTTGCGTAAACGCGCCCTAAGCATTGAAGCTTACGTTCAGGTTGAGCTAAACGGAATAAAGTGCTTAAATGCGGCTACCTTGACAAAAGAGTCCTTGGCCCACTCTTTTTTCAGATGGGCCCTCTGTCGGGGCCCCCCCCCCCCAAACAATTTAGTCCTGACTCCCTCACTGGTCATGAGAATTTTAGATTTCAAAATATACACGAAGTACTTGGGAGATATAGAGCGCCTACCCAGCATTCTCACGCCTAAAAACCACTTAAACACTTCTTGCATCATTTAAAGCTTCCGCAAAAAAAAAAAAAAACAATAATAAAGAAAGTTTAGAAACTGTGAGCCGGTTCTCAGCACGAAGCCGACGGCAAAAGGCAACAAAAGCTTTTTCCTCTTCATTGTAAATTTTATTTTTTTTCATCGTCTCGGATCGTTTCGAAAACAGATCTTTAGAAGAAAATGTTCTCGGAGTCGTCTGCAGGCCGACTCAAGTAAAAGAAACAAGCGAAGGAAACGCGCAATACCAGTCGCCAGAGAGAACAATGATTTTTTTTCTACTAAAAAAAAAAAAAAAAAAATTTTTTTGCTGTAATTTGCTATTGAAACTTCAACGTTAAGTCTTATGACGCCTCCGAGGTATCGAACCATAACACGAAAGGATTCTGCATCGTTCTATTGGCGCAATTTCATTTCCACTGGTGAATTAAAGGAGAACAAGTTAAAAGTGATCGCGTTGCAGTGGTGATCGCATAGTTCCTGACTTCTGTATAGAATAAAAAGCAGACAATGCAGAGCGCTCGTGCTTATGACGCACCATTTGGTACAATGTGTATCGGCCGCCGTTACATGTTTGGTCTGCAACCATCCTGTGCCGATGCGCCAGACGTTTGTGGCTAGACCCGGCGGACGCCCATATTGATTAAAGACTAAGGTCATCGGCCCCAGCTCGGCGCCGGTATGGAGTGGTGGACTGTTCCTGGACCTGTGGCGGTTGTCCTTACAGAGGATCACCCTAAATGTTCCATTCTGGTCCAGACTATTATAGGCCTATGTGCGCATGTAAGCCATGACGTGCTTTGTAGTCATGGTGTCATGTTTTGTTTGCTGTGGACCTATGGTGTCATGTTTTGTTTGCCATGTTGGTAACCAGTTGTAATTTGGCATTATTTCATTTCATGCCATTCCAATTCCTCCTCATAGTAACACCTAGGAGTGAATTCCCTATAATTTCACCTGCATTTTTATTTTGCTAATTTAGATCTTCACACCAAAATTATATGCAACATCGTGTAAACCTTTCTTTAATTATTGTTGACGATTATTCCATGGAAAGAAATAGTCAAAGTATTAACAATCAAGTTTACTTACGTTAATGTCACAACAGTTGCAATTTAATAATGCAGACCTTCGCGTAAATACCCGATGGCATCGGGTTTTTTTTAGTCTTTTTCGAAGAAGGAGTACAACATATCTCCTCGTCAAGTTACAAATTCTCACACACGCTTGAATCTAATTTCTGCGTTTCGCAGCCCACAATTATCAAAAGAACGACTACAGAAAACCATCTCCTACCTTACAAACGTTACCAAACGGTATTATTTAAAGAAATTCCTGTGATGAGAAAGTTCAGAGCAGGTGGATATAGCTGGTTGTTTGAAATGGATTTTGTTGCAGAAAAAAATTTATTCAAATTTCAGAGCTGAATAAAATGTACAGTAACGATTGGCAGTGATTTCTGTTAGTGTTTTTAGCTGTTCTCTATTGACAGTCATTCTGTTTTCAATCTTTTGTTTTCACTTTGTTGCTTTTTTTTGTCGTTTTGTTTGGATTTGCGGAAACACCGTGACCCCCTCCCGCCTCTGCTAGCCCTTCCCGTCCTCCTCTTTCCCTCCCCCCCCCCCTTTGCAATACGTACTTGAATTTAGATGGGTAGTTAAATTAAATACTGCCCCTCCCCTCCCTACAACTCCCCCTGCATGCCCTATTTTCTCTTGAGCGAACCGTACGCCTGGTCGTTGGTGACATCTAGTGGCCGACTTCAAGCTCGACTCTGGACAGTACTTTTTCTTTGGCTCTTGGGTTCAAAGGGTTTTAGCGAGCGTTAACCGCACCCGGTCATCTATGGCCCTTTGGCTCTTGGCTTACAACATACAACAATGATTAATTCTCGACACAATCAATAATTGTTGACTCTCTGCTTGGATTTGCTTTCACCTTTCGCTTTGAACTTTCGTGTTGCCAGAGTGCAAGTTAGCTAAGCAATCGGTAGAGTGAGGCGTACCGTTGGAGGCTGTGTGCAACCAGCTTCATCTGTTGTCATAGCTAAGTAATTTCATGTATCGTTTTCAAATATTAGTATACTTAGTACGCAATATTATTTTAATCTAACACATTTGAACTTTAAGTCAGTAGTAACACAATTAGCTTACGCTACTTTATGTTAAAGCAACATCCCGCCAGCTTTATAACGTTCTGCCTGACTTATAACCGCCACGCGCCGATTCCATCCACCATGTTACCATCACCAAGGTCAACTGAGATAGTAGCTGCATTCCTCGTAGCGAAGAACGTAGCTTACTGTCTCAGTTGGCATTGCGCGTAATAGACGAACCAACATGAACGCATTAATTGTGTCGTCACAAACCGGTATGATTTTCATTTTTTTTAATCGCACTTTGTAATTTTTTAGGTTCGCATCTTATAATTTTTCTTCGGCGATCTATTGGCATAAATAATTATAATTTTTACCGCATTAACCGTTTAGATTTTTGATCTCTTGGTAATTATTAGCAAATTAGTACATGCACACACTGAGATGAAACGTCATGGTTATTGTAAGCGCGCAAAGGATCACATATGTGCGGGACGCAGTAAATAAATTTCCCCAATATTCAACAGAAAATCTCGTAGAAGTCACATTTTAAAACGGATTTGCAGCTAGGGATTGACTAACGGTAAATAAATAAAACTTTAGGGCCGTACTTGATGTGGAGGATCGAGAAAAATGGCGCTGAGAGGAATGTCCTTTTAAAGGTTCATGTCCATGAATACGTAAACAAATTTGAAAAATTTTCTTTGTTGTTGTTGTTTGTTTGTTTTTTTAGGGAACACAAACACAAACTGGGTTATCTGCCCACGAAACTTTGGCTTATAGTTCAAAAGGTTTTAGCGAGCGTTAAACGCTTCCGCTTCTGGTCATCTGCCCGACGAAGCCCTAACTCCCCACGCTTATAGTTTCAGAATGTGCCCAACAATGCCTCGACCACGCAGATCACGTGATTATGTCGTGCCAAGCCGCTAACCCCCTGAGCACGACCGAGTTTTAGGTCTTTTTGGGCGTCGGTCAGAAGTGGAAGGACCTCATATAAAGCATGATTCAACCATTCGTGCCCTTTGTGGCCTCACCTCCAGAAGATCTTACCGAAGTTTTTTGCAGTTGGTTGGTTTCAGTTAACATCGCCCTTAGTAATTAACGTGCAGGGAGAAATGATACTGCTCTTTCCGAAATGAGAAACTTTTTGTATTGAAAGCGTGAGAGAAAACGCCTACACGCCACAGGACGTCGAACTCAAGTTTCGAAATAAAAGTAAAGGAAGAAATGCTCAAGTCGGCATTGAAAAGGTAAAAATAATAGTGTTAAAAAAATTTGAGAGGCTATTTACGATAATTGCTGCTGGAACCGAGATTTGTTTCGGGTAGATTTTGTTGGAATGACTAGTTAGTTTTCCAATTTGTATGTTCAAGCAAAATTTTAAGAATTGTTTTGTGGCATTGCAGTTGCAGGAATGCTGAGGGTGTGAAAAAAAGTGAAAAATGTAAAAATTTATCAGTGGTAAAAATAATACGTGAGAAATGTAAAAAATTGTGAAAAATAGGTGCGCAGAAAAGGCAAAGCGCACAAAAGAAGCAAAATCAATCCGCTCCTAATTTTGGGCTAATTCCGTTTGCATGCCTGTGGTTAGAACACCCCCAAATTTTTTTTTTTTTTTTTTTTTTTTTACGAGCGGAGTTGCTTTGAATTTGCTTTCGTTCTCTTAAGTGAAATTACAGAGAAATTACAACGGTTACTGGAAAAGAACAATTTGTATTAAAGAATTGTGAAACTGTTGTGATAAATGAAAACAAAAAAAAAAGTAGTGATACAAAAACGAAAAATAGGTTTCTGAAAAAAATGAAAAGCAGGTATGTAAAAAATGTCACACAAAAAATGAAAAGTGAGGATGTGAACAAAATGTGAAAAAAAACTCGTACTCCCAGCATTTGGAAAGTCTTGGATGGCCGTGAATTAAATGGACTGTTATTTTAAAATGTTGACTGGTGCACCTACTTCAACGAAAATTTCATTGTGATGAGCGAGGGTAAACATTTTTGTAGGAAGGTTGGGGGTAAAGGGCGTTACAAAGACACCGCAGGTTAGTTTTAAAGAAACAAATCTTAGATGCCAGACACAATGAAATTCTGTATATGGGGCGAAAAGCAAGGTCTAGAAAGAGTAGGCCAGCAACAAACCCTCGTGCACCACAATGCGAGGTAACTATCTACCCACCTTGGGGGTAAACAGTTTTTGATTTTATGGGTCACATTACGAGCGAATAAATGTCTTGCACGTCTGCAGAACGTGCGAATTACACATGTGGTAACCTTCTGGAGGGGAATGGGGCGTGTGGAGGGAAGGACGTTGGTTGGTTGAAGTGAGTATTGAGAGGTGGACGAAATAGTTAAAAGGGGAATTCCAGGACCCAGACCCTCCGTGTAGGTTGGGGTTGGGGAAAATGGGAGGAAAGCTCAAGTCTAAAACACTTAAGGCAGGATGGTTAAAATGATCAGTCCAGATTGGGTTGTTCAGTAATGATGGCTGTGGTTTATTACAAGTGCTCGCCTGTCTTCAACACTTGCTGGACGCCAAGTTTGAATTTAGAAAATCGGAAAGGCTGAAATTCCGAATTTCTGAAGTTAGGTTAGGTTAGAATGGAAGGGGTAAATTAAGCTAGGTCAGACTGCAGGTTCTCCAGTGTTGGGTGGGGCGGGGGGAGGAATTTTCGAACGTTAGGGTTGAATTAGGCCTAGCTGATGTTGGGGCAAGATGGTTGGGTTAGGGTTAAGTTTGCCAAAGAGGGAAGGAGCGGGGGAGCATTGGAGGGGGAGGCGCTTATGGGGTCGAAGGACCCCAGCGAAGAGAAGACTCAGTGGGGAAACTTGGCATGCATGCTGCAACAATGGTATGATTGAATGATACTTGCTATTAGGAACACGGCTTTGGCGGACTGTTAAAGCCTTTTGACTTGCAACGGAAATCTTCAAAGGGTTTCAAAGGGTTTAACGAGCGTTAACCACTCCTGGTCATCTGCCCGAAGCCCAAAGGCCCTAAATCTAAAATCTAAAATTGTGTTACAATGCTTTTCAGCAGATCAAAATTAATTGTTGAAAAATTATTAGTCTTTGTCGAGTCTTTGGTCTGAAGACGCTTGCATGCTTCAGGTTATCTTGCGGCGCAGCTGGAGTGAAAATCGTTGTAAAGGGCGCTACTATTGAAGGGGTTGTAACTCTCGCTTGCGGCGCAGCTGGAGTGAAAATCGTTGTAAAGGGCGCTACTATTGAAGGGGTTGTAACTCTCGCTTTGTATTCCACCGTTTGCACAAGGTCGTCTGGGAGAGAAGCAGCAGGTTTCAGCTCCTGGCTCCAAGTCAGTTGATTTAACATCTCCAAAATCTCATTTTGCACGTACGAGAAGAGGCCTACAGTCGGGAGTGGAGACACGAAATTTATATTCCAGTCGGCCTTGGATCGAGAAACTAAATAAATGCCTCCCCTCGTTTTTAAGTTTGTTGAAACTCTAGTTCTTGTGAATTGGCTCATACTTGGGCTATTCGCGGCACAGGGGATATTTTCACACACATATTTGTTAGGTACAAACATACACAGCGTAATTTTTAACTTTTTTTTTCGCAAAAGTAAAAACGGACACTAGTTCGAAAACTGGCCGAATGGGGTCAGGCCTCCGGACCAGACGGAACAAAGATAGAATCGTGTTGCAGACTTCTCTTCCGTGCCTTTCATGGTCACATCAACTATGTAACGCCACGTAATTTCACACTCTTCATGCAAATCATATTTTGTTTTGGAGGAGCAGGGGAGGGAAGGGGGGTGGAGTCTATTGTAGAGTAAGTAGCCTAAAGCCTGGACCCGTGCACATCGTGGCCTCGATTAGTTGTTTGCACATCTAAGAAAATTTACCAATACCATGTCCTTAACGAACACCCCTTTATATACTCATGGCATTAACAACACATATTCCCCAGGTTTTATTTAATGACAAGTGGTGTTCGTTAAGGACATGAGTATATAAAGGGGTGTGGAAGGAGTGAACAACGTATTAAAACATCACTGCAACGCTAGTGCTTTGTATGATGTTGAATAACCCTTTCTGCTGATGTGCGCCAGACGTATTGTTTGTCCCACGCGTCTTTCCAGAGACACGATTCGACCTCGCTTCTCTAGGCTTCGAGACCAATCCCGTAAACAACGCTGTCTTCCTTTGCTCGTGTTTTCGGACTTTGGTCATCAGTATCGGCCGGTATTATTGGCATCGGTATCAGTACTTCCCGAAGAGATGAGTCCAGCCCTTACCTCCCCCCCCCCCCTCCTCCCACCGGTGGCGCCATACCTGGGGGTGGGAAAGGAAGGAATTTTTTAAGTTTCAGTACGAAAAAAAAAATTATACGGACAAACACCGGGAGGGGGGTGGAGAGGGGGAGATTTTTGAAGTTTCAGTGCAACAAAAAAAAGTAGGGATTACGACCGGGGCCGGATGGTGCGGGGATGGGGGCAGGGCATATACCTGACCGGGGGGGGGGGGGGAGAATGTCTGAAGACACATTACCAAGATAAAATGAAAAATGGAGCGATCAGTGGTGCGTGGGAGGGAGGGAGGGACCTACAACTATGGGGAGATGGGAATGGCTTACAGCTGCCCTGAGGTGAAAGGGGGGAGGGGATGTAGCCCTGTTTCCATTCCCAGACATGTACCCCCTCCCCCAATATATGCCCTTTCCCATCCCGTCACGTTATTTTTTTTATTCATTTTGTTACTAATCCGTGACAATTTTCTTCCAGGATTTTCTTCCAGGAGAGGCAGGTTGCCCTGTTCCTCCCTACTTTTTTTCGTGACAAAAGGCATGGGTGAATTACGGTTTCAATGTAGTTTTTGTGCTTACAGAAACCATTTTAATATCGTCCATTTGGTCTAAGTTTTTGATATGGTTGATATTGGGATAATAAATTTATTTAGGGCCGTGACTCGACGATCAAGCACAATCATTTCAACACACCGTTAAAAAAATAAACAAAACATCGGTGGCGCCCATTTTCGATCAGCTGTTGCGAGCAGAACGCTATTTGAAGTTCTTATACCATTGGCCAGATTACAGAATGAACGTGATTAGCTGACGTTCGGGAAAAACGTGAAGTGGCAAACGCATCTACGGCATAGCCAAAACGCGGTAGTAAGTAAATAAATTGCTATTTTTTGTTTTCTTTTAAGCTTGACTTAACATAACAGGCTTCCCAAAAATTGTAATTGAGTAAAAGAAGTTATGTTCCACACCACTAGCCGGATGAACGAAGGCCGCGTGGTTTTAGCTGTGCAAACAACTTATTCAGCGTGGGTTTACAAATTCGGCTATAAAATTAAAACAATTTATTAAAAAAAAATTAGTTATTGATAGGTAAATTACACTATAAATTTACAATTAAACAGTCGCATAAACTATGCATAATAAACTGCCCACGATGCATCGTGTATTGAATTCAAGAAAATAGATTCCTTTGCACACGGAAAACTAAATGATAAGCGAAACTTGAAAACAAGGATGGTGCATCGTAACCATGGTAACCATGCTGATAACGACGATTAATTACTCGCGGAAGGGCAACATCTGAAGTTAAAGAACATTTTCTGTGTTCGATTCAAACTGTATTTAGTTCGTTACAAAAAATGTGAACCTTGCAGGCCTAGCTCACTCATATAGGAACTCATATATGCTTAGCGCCACGCATCTCTACAAGCCATTTTAAAACTGAATGTTGGATTTAAAAAAAAAAAAACTTTGTCAGCCAGTTCTGATCTATCTTTAAATTATTTTAATTCCATAATCTAACTTATGATATTTTTAAGCGATTAATTTAGTATTTTTTATGATTTTCAGTTTGTTTTAGTACTGCTAAATATTTGACGACACCACGTTCTGGTGGTAAATCGTTGAAAACAGATACCATATCAGGGACAGTAAACTAACTGGCCCGATCTACAGCGAATTAGAGGGGGTACACAAAATGGACGCCACAACTGTCCCATTTCTTGAGGTCTGTTCGGGAATAATTGGCAAATCGCATCGGTGAATTTGTGTGCGGAGAGTCGCGACATCTAGTGGCGGTTTTCAAAATATAATTTTAATTTTACGTTGATTTGCGTGACAGATTTTTATTATGTATTCAAGCATTTTTGAATAGTTTTTAAGTTGTCACTCGGCCACAGTTAAGCTATTTCTCTGCGCTTGGAAAAAAAAAAGCGACACGTTCGTGTATCCAGATTCCAGAAGTGTTGCAAAGGAAGGAACGTTGGTATTTTTGTACGGACAGTGTCGCCCTCGGTTGACGGAACGACGCAACGTAGCGAATCATCGCATCAAGCTTGTAGCACACTGCTCCGTTCCGTTCCGTCACGTCACGTTGCAAGCCGTCAAGTTTCTGTTTGTCAATAGAGGAGCCGCGTATACTACTCCTTCCCGTTCCGTGTCGACCCGTTGGTTGACGGACGGCCTTGTCGAGGCAGAATCCTTTCCGTCAAAAACTGATAGCATGAGAAAAGTCTACGCACCTGCCGTAAAGCTTGTAGCTTGACGACTGACGGCAACGGATGGTCCAGCGCACATTGCTTCCGTCGCAAAACCGTTTCAGTTGGCTCTGCTGAGCTGAGCTTTTAAATTTGATCGCGTCCAAATTAGCAATGCAAATAAAGAAGGAAAGTCGGAGTAAATGAGGTATTATTTCTTATGCTCGGGCATGATGACGTTTAAGTTCAGAAGGCAACTGAAATAGGTTCGCATCTGTATTTAGTAGAAAAAAAAGGCGTCGTGCGCAGGCGCGTGAGAGTCCGATGCGATCAGTTTTGACTGAAAAGTTCTTTCTCGACCACCCGTCCGTCAGCCGACGGAACGAGACGGAGCAGTATACACGGCTTCTCCAATTTACATACTTTTAATGCTAACAGAAATTTGACGGCCTGCGCCGTGACGTAAAGGAACGGAGTAGTGTGCTACTAGCTTCAGTCAATGGCCGTTGTCGTCAGTCATGCGCCTGCGCACAATGCATTTCCTCGACTAAATACAGATGCGAACTTCTGTCGGTTGCCTTCTGGACTTAAATGTCATCATACCCGGGCGTAAAGAATTAATACCTAATTTACTACCACTATATATTTTTAAAATTACTTATTTACGGTCACTATAAGTCCTTCTTCATTTGCATTGCCAATTTCGGCGTGATCAAATTGAAAAGCTCAGCGGAGCCGACTGAAACGGTTAGCGACGGAAACAATGTGCGATGGACCATCCGTTGCCGTCAGTCGTCGGAACGGAGCAATGTGATACAAGCTTAAGTGGCGTTTTCGGCGGCCATATTGCCCAACCCAGTGGCTTATGCTATTTTTCATATAAGATTCGGCCAGAACAGTACAGAGCCCTGACTAGATTGATTTAAGGCTAACCGAGCCAGTTGGTGACGCTGGCAGTCTCGGAACTGTTTTTGGTGGGCGCATTTTCAGTGAAGGCTATGTTACGTAAAATTTCCATTAAATATAGTTCGTCCAAGGATAGGCACCGGAGCCGGGGGGGGGGGGCCCGGGGGGCCATGGCCCCAACACTTTTTGCTTGGAATAAATAATAGCCCCTTCAGTTTTAAGAAATCGGGAGAAAGAAAACAATTTTCGTTAAGTCATCTTTTCATTTTAAAGCAACATCCGGCCTGCCTTACAACCTTCCGTTTGCCTTATAACAGCTAAGGCGCCGATCGCATCCGCGCAATTACATAGCCAAGGTCAATTGAGACAGTAGGTTCGTTCCTCGCAGCGAAGAACGCGGCTACTGTCTCAGTTGGCATTGCGCCTAATAGACAAGCCAGCGTGAACTCGTTAATTGTGTCGTCAAAAACCGGAATGATTCTTCTATTTTAAAATCACAATTTATAATTTTCTAGGTTAGTGTCTTATAATTTTGCTTCGGTAAAATTGGAATAATTAATTTTAATTTTTGCTGCATTAGTCTTTTAGATTTTTGATCTCATAGTAATTACTAGCAAACTATGAAAATTAGTATAGCGCGCACACACAGATAAACCTTCAAGGGCATTGTAGGCGCGCAAAGGATCATATACGTACTGGATGAACGTAAATAAAGTTCCCCGATATTCAACAGAAAATCTCCTATGGTCAGGGAGCAGTTGTAAAAAAACGTGCACATTTTGCCAACTTTGATTTTTCGCTTGGGAATTGTTGTTTACATTCCAGGGAATAGTTTTCCATATGTTGCCACCTGGGCAATACTCATTTAATGTATTAGGCATTAAAGATGGCGGCCAAAATAGCGCCCAATTTTGCCGTTTGGCCGATTATGCAAGAACCGTTAGTGATACGGAAAAACGGTTTAGATAAAGGTTGTTTGCAATAATGTAATCTACAATGTCTTTCCTATACATTTTGTCATATCTCTAATGGTTTTCGAGAAAAATGGATTTTAGGCCATTTTCAGCCATTTTTTGGCTAATTTAATGCTAACGGACGTCTCAATTTGTCAACTTACAATTTTCAACTGCTGCTCCGTCGTTTCTAATTTAGGTGGATGGCTCCAGTTAGACTCATTCGAAACGTGGGAATGTCTTCTTTGTAACAAGGGTCGTTGAAATGGTCTACGAATGTTACGAACTGAGCTACACCTGTTTTAATAGGGGCTGGAATTACAGTCATCGTTGGATTTTTCGCTCATTGCCAAATTTCAACTGCTATTATGAAGTGTCTAACTCTAGGTAAATGATTCCAATTAGATTCATTCGAAGAATGGGAATGTTTTCTTCGAAACAAGGGTACTTGAAAGGGTCTACGACTGTTACGAACCGAGCTACACCCGTTTTACTAGGAGCTGGTATCACAGTCACCGTAGGATTTTTCGCTCATTTTCAACTATTAACTTCTATTGTGACGTGTCTAATTTAGGTAGATGACTCCAATCAGATTCACCTGAAAGGTGGGAATGTCTCCTTTGCAACAAGGATCGTTGAAAGGGTCTACAACTGTTAGGATCCGAGCTACGCCTGTTTTACTATGGGCTGGTATCCCAGTCACCGTTGGATTCTCCCATACATTTTTCCCATACGTTATCTTTCCCATACATTTTATTCATGACATTGTAGATTACATTACTGCAAACAGCCTTTAACGGCTCATTAACGGCTCTTGCATAATCAGCCAAATGGCAAAATTGGGAGCCATTTTGGCCGCAATCTTCAATGCCTAATACATTAAATGCGTATTGCCACCGTGGCAACATGTGAAAACCTATTCCATGGAAAACAACAACTCCCAAGTAAAAGATCAAAGTTGGCAATTTGTGCACAGTAGCCCTAAATTTCTGACAACTGCTCCCTGACTACTAGACGCCACACTTTAAAACGGATTTTTTAGCAAGGGTAAGACTAACAGTAAGTAAATAGACCTTTGGGGCCGTTCTTGATGTGGAGGATCGAGAAAAATGGTGCTGGGAGGTATATCCCTTTAACGTTGATCTAGCATTTTAATTTCTGTTTTTTTTTTATGAATACACTAATAACACTAGAGTCGGAACAAAAGAAGGCAGTGTGACGGGGCACACGAATCGAACACGGTAAGTTGCTTAGCACTAAGCGAAACTACGCAAAGAAAGAGCTGTCTGTACATTCAACGTGCCAGTTTCGTAAGTGTAACTTTCGTTTTATTAGGTTAAATGTTCTAAAAATTATTTAAATTGAGTAACAATGTGTTATATTAATTTCTATATGGCTTATAATACAACTTGAAATGTTCATTAATTTTATAAAAAATGTGATCAATATTGGAATAAAAAATCTGGCAATACTTCGCGGCCAACTCTACCTTGCCCACTTCTAGTGGCGATGACATTCTTGCGATCCGTCCCTAACCCCTCCCCTCGACACTTTGATTTTACTACTAGAAAAAAAAATTGGAAATTAAGCCATCAGCGAAACTCATCAGCTAGGAATAATAGTACAGCAAACCACCTTTATGCACTTACGCTTCATTTAATTCACGTGACCAGAATCCACTGATGTGACTCTGACTTACTAGCATTCAGTCGTAAGTATGTACATGTTTTTTTTTATTGGGAGGGCAAATTCTAGCGCCCCTTCCCCCCTTTTACGCCCCTGCAAGAAAACGTATTACCATTTTATTTTTATTGCGCGATTACTTTTCTTGTATTACGTAATGTATGTTTCATAAAAAAAAGTTTTGAAGAAAATAGCGAATTCATTTTTTCCAATGATTTTTACGCCCCTCTCCTCTTTTTTTTTGGGGGGGGGGAGGCTCTTGGTTCCTGTCCCCTGCACCGCCCTCCCCCCCCCCTTCCGCCCACCCACATCTTCATTAATTATGCAACTGCTGTCATTTGGTCCCCTCACTTTTTTAAAGGTAGAGACGCTCCTGCCTGTCGTCAGTATCGGCCGATATTATTGATATTATAAATAAATAAATAAAACTTACCACCAACACGTGGAAGGATTGCGAAAGGGCGCTGACAACACCGAGCCTAGATTTAAAGGAACAACAAAGCCAAAAGAAAGACCTATAAAATTTCAGTGAATGGGCGTTTCAAAAAGCCTGTTAGGTTTTCGAGCTTCGACAGAATCCATGCACTGTGGACTGTTCGACAGTTGATTCCAAAATTCACAACTCGTACGGAGAAAATGTTTTTGTGACCAGTTAGTACGTGCAGCCTGTACAGCAAGTTTCCAAGAATGTCCACGCGTGTATACATCCTGCCTGGGCCCAGGTCAATAGATTTACATCAATCAAACCTCTCAGAATTTTGTAAGTAAGAATTAGGTCAAATCTAATTCGACGAAGTTCAAGTAATTCAAGCCCAGTCCTGGCCAAACGTTCGCCATCTAATTAAGATCCCGTAGGCCAGGTAGACATTTCGTAAACTTTCGTTGTACCGATACGATGAGATCAATGTCCCCCAATTGATTCAGAGACCAAACTGGGGTAGCGTATTCAAGGAGTGGTCTCACAAACACCTTGAGAGCCCAAACCTTGATGTGAACGCTGCCTGACATGAAGCATTTATTGACAATGGCAGAGCGTTGGAGAAGGTAATAGAAGGGGCAACTGTTCAGATTGCCAACGTGGAAAGCAAACATTAAGACCGCTCGCGCACTGAGCGACTTGGCCGCACGGTAAGGTTGCTGCAGCCAATGAAAATGATTAATGCGTGGTTTCATATAAACGGTAAGCATTCTCATTGGCTGCAGCGACCTGGCCGCGCGGCCAAGTCGCTCAGTGCGCGGGCAGCCTTAGCGACAGAGAGCGGTAACCGCCAGGTCGTTGCCCACGAGGCCACATTTCGAATTTCAGCGTCCATGGCGTGCGATTGAACCAATAGTAGTTAAGTTTTCTGCTCCAATCTTAATGTCATCCGCAAATTTTAACTCGCATACGTTTGTTCATTACGAAATGTTAAGTCATTCAGGTAAATCAAAAACAAAATGGGGCCCATAACAGATCCCTGTATTATATTATATTATATATTATATAATAATAATAATAACAATAATAGAAGTTTACCAAGATGACCAAGAATTACATCCCGAATTATAGACTCCATAATTTTACAGGCCACACTGGTCAAGGCAATAGGGCGATAGTTTAACGGGTCCGAAGCAGACCCTTTTTTGTTAGCAGGGTTGACAATGGCCGTTCGCCAAATATCTGGAATGCTGCCTCCAGTATATGATAGCTGGAAAATTTTATAAAATGGGTAGCTAATTGCGTTTGCCAGTTGCTTCAAGAGATAGGCTGATAGACCATCCGGTCCACAGGATTTACTTGGTCTAAGTTTTAATATAGCTTTAATCACCAAATTAACCCCGAGAAGTAGATCTCGGGGGCACACACATGGTGCAGGCAGCGAAACATCCGATGCTTGCTTTTGTCTACCGTCATCGATAATAATGTTAGAATCAAAAATATTGCTTAGTAACTTTGCCCTTTAGTAATTTTCCGTCTGATAGGAGTTACCGGACTTAAAGCGGCGGAATGGAACGTGACGCAGATGTTTTATGACGGTACATTTTAAACAGAGCCGAACTGATAACATTCAACTCATAGCAGTCAACTGATCGCAGTCAACTCACGAGAACTGTGCCATGATTCAGTGCAATTTGAATATTTCGTACGGATATTATTATATGCAAGTTTATTTTCAGTACTGGGTTTAGATTTCAGGAGTTTCCATAACTTAAGCTTTTAGGATCGGAGTTTAATAATAAATTTAGGCAATTTTGTTTGATCAACAAGTTTAGAATGGGATTGCTCCCGACACAGCTGCGTGTGCCCCCGAAGAATATTTAGAAAACTGTTCCAGGCGAAATTAATCCCGAGATGTGTATTAAAAATTAGACTATCCCAATCAAGGGGTGAAAGTCAGTTTTTTAGGGATTGGAAATTTAGCTTTCCAGCGTGGCGCTGCGCACAAGAATTGCCTAGCAAAATTTTCACCGGAATTGAGAGGTTTAAATTAAAACTAACCAGACAATGGTCACTATTACCAAAGTGGATTCCCACCTGGAGTTCAAACACGAGCCTATCATCATCACAAAGGACGAGATCTAAAATGCTATCTCCCTCGTAGGTTCATCGACTAATTGTCAGAGACCCAGTGGTGCAATTTGATCAAGGAACGGTTTTTGGTGACAATTTCCTGTCCTATTATGGTTCCAGTGCAAACATTAAAGTCGCCAAGAAGAATGCAAGAATGCGATGGATTCACATAATGTCGAATAAAATCACAAAGCGGAAAAATAGCGACATCATATTTGGCAAGTAACCCAAAATAAAGGTAATGTTCCATCTAAGCAAGACCATCAGCAGACCTTCAGCATCCCTGGCCACATCCATAACAATTACTGGGATATTCTCACGATGCAACTAAGGAATACCTCCACCCCTATTCCCACGGAAAATTTTCTTAGGTCCACCAACATACTATCAGTAAAGGTAGGGTGGAGCCACGTCTCAACAACAAAAATTAGATCGTAAATATCTAACCCAATCAAGTTTCTAAAACAGCCAATATTACGGACAAGACTCCGCACATTAAAAGAAACACAAGAAAGTTCCTTAACTACAAAACAAGTGTGTACAGGTGTCAGCCTAGTAGCCATGGGGTTATTTCCCATCACAGTGCACTATATTCCAGCGGGGTATGAATTTTCTCAAGTTCTAGTTGGAGACTCTGCTTTCCTCTAGACGTAAGGTGGACCATATCCCTAACTAGCAAAGTGTGGTGATGGCAGATGGCTTCGTCAATCAAGATGTACGAGTAATTTTGATCCACGCATATTTGGCGAATCAGTGAATTTGTGTGCGTGCATCACTTTTTCGTCCAGTTCCCGATTAGCACCACCCAATCTGGGAAATAGCCCAACGAATGAGATTTTGTGTTCCGGTAGGCAACACGAATTGACGTCCCAAAATCAGTAAGTTGTACGGCAATCGATTAGGGGTTTCCTCAGCAAGATTATTAGTGCTCGCTCAGATAATCACTGTTCCCATAGGGTCACAGATTTTAAGAAGAATAGGGAGGTTTTTTATGAGATCCTGGGCTTTTAACCCTGGGTAAGTCCAGGTTTTGGAGTCTTGGTTACTACTGCCCCTCAGATTTCGTACATTTGAATCACCAAAACTAGTTGTTACACCCTTCCATTCTTGCGTATTTACCCTTTGATTACGAGGTGTGGACATAGCAGGAGTTGATGTTTGTCCACGAAAGCTTGCTTCCAGCTTACTCCCATTCTGTCCTTATCCCGGTTTTTAGCTTCACACAAAAGTGAGACATTTGGTAACCCGTCCCTTGATCCTGTTGTATAGGATTTTCCGTGGCTTCCAAGAGGGTTCAAAGGTGGTACCTTCCGATCATGATGTTTTTATTTTGTTTTTTGCCCCTGCGCACGGTAATATTTTCATGGGGATTCTTTTGATTTAGTAAATCAGGCACTAATTGATGGTCAGCTAATACAGGAGGACCTCCTGGTCGAGGTGTGCCGAGATAAGTTGAAGATCGCCACCGTTGGATTTTTTTAGTTTTACTAAGAGCTGTAAATTACTCTCATTCAGTAGTTTTAAAGAAGTTGTTTGATCTACCTTTTCATGATTTCGGTTGTCCGATGAGCCTTCCAGCTAGTCAGTACGCTTTTTTCGAACTCCTTGAATTTCATGTCCAGACTTGAACAGATAGTGTCAGCATATTCATCCAGCATTTTTATTTTTGGATCGCAAAAAAACTCGTTATCCAATTTTCAAATGAATTTTTATAGTATAGTTGGAAAACCTGGATTCAAGGGCACTGGTGATCAAATTGGGAACAGCGGACAGCTTGGCGTTTATCTCTCCAAGATCCAGATCTTTTCCGAGACTGGACAACTCCAAGCGGTTCAGAAGTTTTGTCGAGAGGTCATGTAGGCCAGGCATGTTTTCTGAAACAACGTGGTTGTCAACATTCGCTACTGCATCAAGGGTGCTAGGCGGGAAGTCCTCCCGGGGTGTACTGTGCTCAAGTCTCATCCTCCCCAGTGGTGTCTGAATAGAGTCAAAGTACATCGTACGCCAGCGCTCATTCTGCCCTGGGCGCTAAGAAGTCACAGTGTTGGTGGTCGGTTTAAGACATTTTTCTATCACAGAAAAATGAATGGCCAAAAAAAAAATTGAGTAGTACAATAGCAAGGAAAGAAAACCTCAGAGAAAAAAAAATGGAGAAAAAAATTTTCTTCCTCCAGAGGCAGGATACGAACCAGCGCCATCCCTCACTCAACACAAGCAAAAATGGCGGCGCCCATCGAAATCGGCAACCAAAAATACACGTCGAAATACCGATAGTGCGTTTCTGCCTATAATTGGCGTAAAATACTCTATTAATCCAAAACTTGGGAACCAGACAAGGTATAAACATGCGATAGGTGGCAATTTAAAGCTCAATTCCAGCTTTATTGATCTGTAGGCCAAATCTTTGAACGAATAAAATGTACTTTTGAATAAAATGAATTTTTGAATATAAAAAAACGTTTTACGTTAAAGGCTCCACTTAAGCCAACAGGCGAACATGCTTTTTTCTGCGAAAAGTGGCAGAAAATCATCCAGGTGTCGGAGATCGGTTAGGAATCATCGGTCGGCATCGGTATCGTATATGTTAAGTGATATCAATCAGTCTCTGTACCCCTTTTAGTACCAGAGTGGGCAGGTTTTTGCCACCAAGTGGTAAAAACTGTTTTTTACCATGGTTTTTACCGTCCCCCCGTCAAAAACTGATTATTGCCACGTTTTTGCCATTTAGGCCAAAAATATGGCAAAAATCGTCTTGATGTCAAAATTAAAAAAAAGTGTGCCCTACAATTGCGAAACATTGGCAAATTAAAAAAACCTTCCCTTGAAAACGTCAAATCATTTACCTTAAAAATTCATATTCATTTCTTATTTACGTTTCATACGCTTATTCTCACAGTAAAAGATATTATTTGCACAATACCGATGCAAATTTACGCAACTGACTGTCGAAAATTTACATAGATATCGTGAGAAGAATATATCTTTTATTCTGAAAATAAGCATGTGAATCAACTTGCTGGTTTTTGCCAGTTTAAGCCGGTAAAAACCGGAAAAAAAAGCGGACCACTGTCCCGGCAAAAACCCAACCCTGCCAAGTACATCTGGTACGCACGAAAGCGGTTAAATGGGTTTACATTAACCTAAAACTAAACCAACACCCGAGAAAGGAACATTTCAACAGGGAAACCACAATTTCCATTCGACAAGCTCTTCAGAGGGCCGAAAGCACCCTCCCTCTCCATCCACCCTCGAAGAAAGATGCCTATATCTCCATGTTCCTCTCCGCCATTCCGTTCTTCATCTGTTTTTTCAAACTTGTTTTTATTGTTCAGTTTTCTCTCGAAAATCTCCATCTGACGACGGCATTGCAAACTAATTAGGAACGGAAGAGTAAATCTATCCTAGGCCATCCGCCCCAGGGAAGGGAAGGGAATGAGTTCCGGTGGAGAGAACGGTATAGAAGCGTTGTTGCTGTACGCTTCAGTAGAATACACGATTAGTTCTCGGGTCTAAACTTCATTTACGGAGAAAAACACTCAACTTTCCCTTCTTTTCCTACCCGTTTCATCCAATTACGCGTGGCTTTCTCTTAACCCCCCCCACTCTGTCCCTCCCTTGTCTGTCTAACCCAGTTTGCTTCAAGGGTAATCTGGCATTTATTTCGCCCATTAACTCAATTGTGGGGCGCCAAAACGGCGCCGAGTAAATTTTCTTTTACAGTGAGCCGTACGTCTCGTGTGTACGGTTGACTTTGTGGCGGGTTGGTTTACATTAGTACTCGCTTCAAAATAAATCACTTCTACACAAATATACATGCAATTAAGAAGTTAATTCCCGTCTAATTGTATCGTCTCTAGGGGTTAAGTAACTAATATAAGTTAAACCTAACTGCTTATTCTGATTACGCACTTAATACTATGTCGTAAGGCAGTCCTACGTTTAGTATAAATCCTTCCCAATTAATCTGTGTTGGTTAGTCTCTTCTTGTTCACCTATTTTCATCGTAATCCCACTAATGTTCAGCTATTTTCTTAACCATAACGAATGACATCCGCCATAATCAACCCTGTAACCATCACGAATCCCCAATATGGCATCCCCATCACACGTCGTCATTACCTTTTATATTCTCTTCCATGGGTCTTGGCTTGGTTCCACCTACCCCGTGCCCTGACCAGCGCGGGGCAGGGGACCCCCCCCCCCCCCCCCCCCCCCCCCTTGCCGACAAAGGACCGACGACCAAGGCCCGCCCGCCCCCGCCCTATAGGCTGGAGGGGGAGGTGGGTGGCACGGCCGCAACGGCCCTTCGGTTATGAGGCAATGCTTGGGAAACCCCCGCATTGACTCACAACCGATCCTCTCTATAATTCACATTCCAATCGTCGTCATACGTCTGATGCAATACCAAACATGGGATAGTGCCTTTACTGCTAAAATAGTAACGCGTTGGCTCTTACCCCTTTAAGGTCCTTCAGGACATGATTTCTCATTTCTACTCCTGACGCCGCAGAACCGTGTTCAAATCTCGCGACTGTTCTACGCCGGGTGGAACCATTTCGACTCCTTTATCCCGCACACCAGCTTAGCGACCAAGTGCGCCATAATGACCTCCCGTCATTTTTGACGTGGAAACAGAAACGAAAACATGGCAGAGCGAAGGAATACCAACGTGTGACGTACTACATAGCCGAGCTGCCTCACCTACAACGTTTCGGTGGAATGTATGTTGCTGAATTCCTGTGTTTTATTTCGGCCATCAGGGTGACATGGCTCTATACATCAACCCGTCTTCGTTTCAACCAAAACGTACAATCGATTGTTTCCCAGCAAAGCCAATGACGCCAGTCAGACGAATGTGCGGTTTGGTTTATTGGGCGATTTGCCAGGTCTGTCTAGTCTCGCTGTCGAGTGAGAAGACCGACAGGGATTTAGATCAACGGAAACCGTTTGAACGCTCCGTGATCGTTAAAGAGAATCGGCACTTCCCGTAAAATATTTCATTCGAAATGCTGAATAAAAAAATTGAAGACTTGAGTATTTTAGTCAGCGGCCAGTGCTCAGGTATACCTAAAAGTGCTTAATCGCTTTAATAAGCTATATTTGCAGGCCAGACTTATTTGTTACTATACCTTGTTCCACATTATGTTTGCAGAAAATGACTGTATGACGCCACGTTTCCTGCCGTTATGAGTACAAAAAACACGTAAATATTCCACTCGTAGACTGTAACACTAACTGTGTAGACTCTACAAGTCTGATATTCGCATGTTTTTGCAATCGTAGTGCAAAGAAACATGGTATCACAACAGTCACTTTTCTGCAAACATAATGTGGAACAAACTTATAGAGGAAGCTCGTGCACGGATGGTGTTAGATGGAATCCCACCAACGAATGGGAATCCACAAAAAAACGGAAAAACCCGGCCAATCAGATTTTTGAGCATACTGGCTTACAGAAGCTGATTCAGTGAGCGAAGCGAAGCGAACGAAAATCAGCGTTTGTTAGCCAGTATGCTCAAAAATCTGATTGGTCGGGTTTGCTTCGCTCACTCAATCAGCGATCGCAAGTCCGACGCATTCCGGACCCTTTTTCTAGCAGGTGAAGGCCGGGGATGACGGCTGTGGTCGGAGTGTTTCCATGGTACTTAGTGAGCAGGCTGTTGAATGAAATGTTTTCTTTGATTCTGTCAGCTGGTATTTTCTGTTGTTCTCTGTTTGACTTGGTTGCAGTTAAGTTAGATAGGGGCGTACGACTGAGGGTCATGGCCTCTGTAATAAATTGAAATTGAAATTGGAAGGGCCTTCGTCAGGCAGATGACTACGAGTGGTTAACGCTCGCTAAAACCATTTGAAGCCTTTGGAAGGGCCCTTTTTCTGTTGTTTGACATGTGTTTTAAACCCTTCACTTGAAAACGGTTCCGATCTCGGAATCGAAACGTCGTGAATTCGTCGTTCACCTGCACTTGATGGCTACTCTGTATATATTTATTTTCCAAAGTTCCCTTGCCACGCAATTTCAGCCAAATCAGAAAAAAAGTGCGAACGAGATCGAATCCCAAACAGACAAACACATACACACACACACACCTAATTCGGTCGAGTATCCACCCGCTTGGCTAATAACTGGACTACACTTTGGTCGCTTCACTTGCCTCATTGAATATCTTCGGTGCTGGACTTAAGCCGTAACCAGACACAAGACAATTTCGTGCGAAGCGACGCGTTACTGCGTGCCTACAAGGTCCAAATTGCTGCATGGTAGGTGTTGCGTTTATCAATCAGTTTTAACGTCTTTCTTACACCATCACGCATCGTGATGCAGCCACGAGCAGCCAGTTTGGTTTGACCTTTAGTTCTTTATTGTGTAGGCATGTATGTCATTGAACTTAGTTATTTTGCTTTCTTACGTAGGTGTACGTCAGTGGACTTTGCTCTTTTGCTTTCTTGCGTACGCAAGTAGGTGTACGTCACTGGACTTAGTTCTTTTACTTTCTTATGTAAGTGTACGACATCGGAATAATTTCTTTTGCTTTCTTGCGTAGGTGTATACGTAATTGGACTTAATTCTTTACATAGGCGTACGTCATTGGACCTTTTGCGTCCTGCATAGGCGCAAGTCATTGAGAGGAAGAGGTACACAAGGATGTGCACAAGGCTTGCTGAGATACAGTGGTAAGAAGAGTTTGGGTAGTTGTCCTGCGGACACAGTGTGTATCCCTATAACTTTATTCGACCACGCGCTAACAGGAAGCAACCGTTATGGACTTTGCGTTCAAGCTGGAGCCATTTAGCACGGCTGACCTGTTGCTATAAGAAAGGGAAGCTGCAAGCGTGTTTTGACCTTCGTGTTTCTTCTTGTTTTTTCCCCCATGAAAATGCCTTATGATTGGGCACTGCAACAGCAG
This sequence comes from Lithobius niger, assembly GCA_023313725.1. Classification (NCBI taxonomy): domain Eukaryota; kingdom Metazoa; phylum Arthropoda; class Chilopoda; order Lithobiomorpha; family Lithobiidae; genus Lithobius; species Lithobius niger. The sequence continues at coordinate 64,900 of JAHWFP010082381.1, forward strand.
AACACTCGTGTCCTCCCCCCAAAAAAGAATGCAGGCGCTCCTTTCAGTAGAACAGACGGTAGGGTTGACAGAAAACACAGCCCAACAACAGCAACAATATTTTAATCGTTGCATTCAACGAAAAAGTTGACCTGAAACTTTATCATTTACGTATAGTGGTTCTTATGGGAGTCCTGCCACAATGAAGAGACTGCAACCCCAGCAACGCCCGCCATATTGTTTATGGTCTTGCCTAGTAAGAAGGGAGACACAATTTCGAGATCACGCCTCAGTTTTTCGGGGGGGGGGGGGGGGGGGGG
>JAHWFP010082381.1:65298-75311 GCA_023313725.1 Lithobius niger
GGGGGGGGGGGAAAGAAGCAGCAGCAAGGAAAAATAAAACGAAGGGGAAACGCAAAGGGGATAACGCGAACGTCACACGCAGGCACCCGAACAGGCACGTGCTACGCATGCGCACTGTTGACGCGTGCTTTTCGTTCTCGCCGGGATATCGTCTTGCGCGAGAAGTGAGCCACTCGCGTCCTTATTGAATTCCGCCTCCTTGTTTTCGCCCCGAAATCCAATTGCCCGACATCTTAAAATTCTGTCCGGGACCAAACCAAGCCACCAAAGCTTCTGCTTGCTGCCAATGTTGACTGCCTCTCTCTCTCCACCTCCCACACCTCCTCGCCCCCACACCCTTCCTTTTATTCCAGGGACCTACCATTCCCCCAGCCTGCATAAACGAATCAGCCAACCAACACCCGACAATGGTGAGAATCTACCAGCAAACGACCAGGGGTTTCACGGGATGAGGACAAGTTTTGCTGTGCTAGACCACTTCACATAGAATGAAAATCCGTGAAAACTCGTAAGGCTGGTGTATGTAATCTATAGAGCAGACTGATGCGACGTAGTATTATTGTATATAACTCTATGCTGGAGCCTTAATGGGTTAGCTGCAAGGGGCACTGCAGAGAGAAACAGAATGGCGTCATACTGAAGCCGATGCTGTGAAGAGTGATTTCTTAGACCTAAAACACGCGATTTTTGTTGTTGTAGAAAACAACGTTATTTTAAGCCTAAGAAATCCGCTCTTCCGTTGTTTTTCCCTCCATTTTTATGTAGTGCACCTTGCAGTTATGCCCTCCAAAACCCACACTGGTGCCAATTTGCTGCCAATATGGCGGCAAATGTCACTGCTCTATAAGCGTTGTTGGACTTGGTGAACATGTGTCCCAACTTTTATTAATTTCCGATTAGTCACATCGGAGATATGGAGTTAAACTGCCATCGTGAGTTTCATTTTGGCTTATCTGGTGGTGGTGAACTTCTTTGGACACGTTTATACATAATTCTCGACCGACTAAACCATTCGTTCTAGAAAGCTGGTTCTTAACTCATTTGATCTCATTTGAAAGATCTCATTTGAAAGATCTACTTCCGGAGATGTGCCCTTTATAGAAATAGGAATTTCAATTGGTCGTGCCATTCCGGAGTTACGGCACCCTGACCGATCAGTTTTGTTGTTTTACATTGTTTTAAACATTGTTATTATGCAACAACAGCAATCAGCAAACGCCAGCCGTAAGGCCTAGAATGAAGATAACAAAAATGCTAACGATGCACACGGGAACCATCTAGACCGACGTATGTCACGCCGGGGGTACAGCTAGCCGTCTGAATTAGTTTATCAGTATTCTTCAACATATTAACTGAGAGAATTAACTGTTTTTATGTGTCATTGTCTGTGTCAGGTCTTTCACAGTTGTTCCACATTAATTTCTGGTTAATTTCCTTTCGACGAGTAACAGTTCCAATCGACGTGACTTAAACAAGTCGAACACGCATAAAATGTATAAAGAAACAACAACAACAAAAAACCCTATTACTAGCTACTTCCGGCAGTCCAGTAGGAAGCCATTTTGTCACAATGGCCCCTTTGTTGTCGCATTGTCCATTGTTTCAGATAGGGTCCGCAGTTTGATTGTGGCATGTCAAAGATCCTGGATTTTCCGCTTGGATTTTTCCAGCTAAATTGCCCCCTCTTGTCGTCTGCTCTATGTAGTGGGGCACATAATCCGGCGTGGGTTCAGCAACCTAAAAGTAAAAAGCAAACAATTATAGTTGATGACCCATAGTTTCTCGTCAACAATACATGTAGTGATATTTCGTTTGTTACTGATTGTTACTACGTAATGGACATTACTCTTCACACTGACTATGCTTCGCCCTTTTTTCTTTGCTACCGTGCAAAGAATTAACGTGCTTCCCTTTTTCATTGCTACCGTGCCAAGAAGGAACGTGCGCCCCCTTTTTCTTTGCTGCTGTGCAAAGAATGAGCATGCACCACTTTCCATTGCTACCTTGCCAAGAAAGAACATGCTCCCTTTTCTTTGCTGCCGTGCCAAGAATGGACATGCTCCTCCTTTGACGTTGCTACCGCGCAAAGACTCAACATCATAGCTGCTGTGAAAAGAATGAACATGCGCGCCCTATCGTTTTAACTTTATTTCAGCATTATTTTTTTATGTCAGACTAGGCATTGCTTAGTCGAACTATTGTTGATCCAAGAAAAAGGCTAGTGGTTTATTTTTTATCTAATTTATCCCACCAACTAAGAGCAATTCAATAGGGATTTCATTAAAGACAGTGGAAACTTCATTAAAGATAGTACTTGTTTGTTCATTTGCCATATTGATTCTTGGCAAAAGGCATTTCACCATAACATGTGGGGTTTTTCCAGAAATAATTATTCTTTACATTTTAGCTCAATTTATGATCGCAATTTAAATAGTTTTTCAGAACAAAACGAAATGTCTAAGTTGGGAATTTTAATTTTACTGTATATTTGGTTGATTTTAAACTTCCATATTCGTTAAATGGAATTTTTATGATTAGGTTTTGCAGTTTTTGCAGCCTATTTCTGTGATAGTTACAGCCGCATTCCAGAAATCTACTGAAGTGTGAGTGTGAGAGGGCAAATGTGAGTGCAAAAATCTAAGGTAAGGGTCAATAATTCGCCACAAAAGCGAATGTGAGTGTCCTGACGTCTGAGTGTATTTCTATAGATGCGTTTTGACCCTTACACTTATATTTAGACCCACTCACACTTGAGTGGATTTCTGGAATGCGCCTATTAGTGTCAAGTCTATACAATTCAATACAATAGGCCTACCTAATCAAGCTTCAACCCAAGAATAATAAATGAATTTTTTTTGCTTTTTATGTTAGGTGTCTGATGTGATAGAGAGTATAGGCATAAGTTTTCGTAAGTTTTGTACAATTTTAGCTAAATCTGCCCTTCGTAGGTCCATGGTGGCAATTTGAAACCTTAATCAGGTTCACTCACGCGGTTTTGATTAATTAATTCCTTCCCTAAAAAGAAAAGTTGTGACGCATAAAGGCAAATAAAACACTACCTGACTTTTTCGCGCTGTCTCACCGAAACCACACCAAGGGCATTTTTATCGACTGAAAAACCATTTTCATTTACCCAAACGACCAGGCCGAAATCCCACAACGTCTGCCAGAAATGCTTCAACCGCCCGCCCGACGGCACGTTCGTCTTCAAGTCGATTATTTAGGTTAAGGGGGTAGGTTGGACCTTGGGAGCTTTGCCAGCACTTTCTGCCATCGCCTGCTTTGACGGATCGCTGGAAAACGAACGAGGAATAGAACGCGCGCGAGCTGGAACCTCCCAAACAATGAGATGGGAATAATGCTGACGCTCGGTTTGGCTTCTAAAGATGGCGGCCGTTTTGAGTCGTGATCTGACGGAAACGGAATATGTGTTATTAGCACGTCCATTTCTCAGCTGAAGTTAAAGGGCAATTACATCCATTTTCACATGCATGTTTGACTTTCGGATCACTTACACAATAACTAAACACAAGAATTGTGGTAAGAATACGTTACTTACGTCCGATATAACAATTTAATCACTGCATTACCAAAACACGACAAGGAGACCGCCATTGTTTTGCTGGAACGCTCAGAAATTAATGCCGACAGATGTCACTTTCGGCCGGCAGTGTAGTGGTCAGCTAAGGCCGTCAGACGCTTGAGCTCCTCACAGTCAATACAGCTATCTCAATCGGCTGCGAGTCGAAATCGAAGAGATCCGTCTGTCGGCATTAATTTCTGCGCGTTCCAGCAAAACAATGGCGACCTCCGTGTCGTGTTTTGGTGATGCAGTAATTAAATTGTTATATCGGACGTAAGTAACGTATTGTTACCGCAATTCTTGTGTTTAGTTATTGTGTAAATGATCCAAAAGTCAAACATGCATGTTCAAAATGGATGTAATTGCCCTTTAATGAGTTGTTTAAATAGTTTCAAAGTTGGTTGAGTAACAATCACCGCATGCACTATCGTCGTTGTAGGCTTATCGCTCTTGGTATCTAAATGGAGAAACAGGCAATTCAGTCACACTGAGAATAACAGTGGCGTCCTCCATTGAAAACGCTATTATACCTGGGTTTCCACGGGGGGGGGGGGGGGATAATCAGACAGCACAGTGGAGGTGGTGGTGGGGAAGGGGGAGAGCAGGTCTTTTCTGTGTGAAGCTCAGTCTTTCTCTCTCGTTCGCCAAGCTTGCTTGGCCAATATGGCGTTGTAACGGGGTTTTTTTTTCTACTATATCAAACGTTGAGGAAAGTTTAGGAGAATTCAGACTGAGCAAACGTCTCTAAATATACGGTAGCGTCTCTGTAATCTTAGCGTGGGGATTGGCTGAACTAGGATCTATGCCCTAGGAAGCAAGCACTTTGTACACTGGGCTTAGTGAGGCCCTCCTAAACAGAAAGTTTGCTTATTAGAGATTCGCTAAAGCAAATTATAGGACTAAAATGATCATCAAATATAGGCCTAATCGCACAAATATGGACCTAATTGCTGTAATCTCTAGAGTGTGTGTGGGGGGGGGGGGGGGGGAATTATGCGAATAATTAGTCAAATTCAGGCCTAATCGCCTAATATAGGCCTAATTATTGTGTAGAGTGGGTGAGGGAAATTATAAGATTATTACTCAAATATAGGGAGGGGGGAATTATGCGACTCATTACTCAAATGCAGGACTAATCGCATAATATAGACCTAATTACTGTACCCTCTAGACTGGAGAAGGGGAAAATTAATCGACTAATTACTCAAATACAGGCCTAATCGCACAATGTAGACCTAATTATTGTACTCTCTAGAGTGGGGAGAGAGAAATTACGGGACTAATTACTGAAGTACAAGCCTAATTGCATAAATATAGACCTAATTTCTGTACTCTGCATAGAGTCGGGAGGGGGAAATTATGTGACTAATTACTCTAATTCAGGCCTAATGGCATAATGTAGACCTAATTACTATACTCTTTAGTGTGGGGAGGGGGAAATTATACGACTAATTACTCAAACACAGGCCTAATCGCATAATGTAGACCTAATTATTTTACTCTCTAGAGTTGGGAGGGGGACATTATGCGTCTAATTACTCAAATGCAGGCCAAATTGCATAATGTAGACTTAATTATTACTTTCTAGAGTGGGGAGGGGAAATTGTGCGACTAATTACTCAAATGCAATCCTAATCGCACAAATAAGATTGACAATTGGTTTTGGCCAAGCTTTAAACTAGGATACAAAAGTTTTTTTTTAATTTTTTAAGTAACATTGACATTGGTACCCGGCTTCCCCCACCCCTCCTTTTGTCCCTCACGTTTGGCGATGCCATCGGGGACCATTGTGTCCCTGGCAGGTCTAACCTTGGTGGTAAAGCATTCGTGACCCCAACCCAATACCATCAACCTCCCTTTACAGCCGAGCCAGCATCTTCATCGTTAACTTTTAAACTCTAACCTTTTGTAAATTTTTATTTTTATTTTTATTTTTTAAGTCTTAACATCGGATGGTAGTTAGCGACCACCAGGTCCTTGCCACTCCGGTTGCAAACTTTTATTATTATTTTTATAAATCTAGCCCTAGACAGTCTGTAATCTAGAATAAATCTAGAATCTAGACAGTCTGTACTCGAGAGTGTGGTAGAGAAACAGTCTTGATATTAAACTCTGCCCGTTCTCCTTCCCTGGCCACTACGTTGGTCTTTGCTCTGGAAAAGTGCTTTCGCCCAAGCTGAAAGTTGGCAGTGCACATAAGCATTTGGAGCAATTGTAAACGGCTGCTCGCTCAACAATTTACCCGTCACGAAAGCGATATAATTTTAGCTGACAGGAAGGCAGTCATCGACTGGGCTTCATCCTGCAACAATGTAGATACTTGGAATACAGGAACTACGATAATACAAGGGAGAAGATGGGGGAGAGTGTGGCGAGGACATAGGCGTTACGGCTGGGTTTGGGAAAGTTTTTTTGGGGAAAAAGGGGCATTCTGTGCCAGAATCTCCAATTGCTGTGAAAAGTTTTCTATTTAAAGATGAAGTAAACTAGCAAGAGCTTTCTAATGTTATAATTATTGGAAAACAAAAATGAATTCGTTTGGTGTTCAATTGCCACCTCTTCACACCGAACTAACATACAGTTGATACTTTTAAATAAGTTTAGTTAGGTCAGCTGCAGGATTTGAGCCGGCGTACTCTTGGTTTGGCGACGAGGATGCTGACAATAATCACTCGAGTGAGTGAGAGATGCTATAGGGCAATGACATAACGTAGTATTATTGTATATAACTCTATGGTGGAGCCGGTAACTGGGTTAGGTACAAGGGGCACTGGAGGGCGAAAAGAAAGGCGTTTTACTGAAGCCAATGCTATTAGACTGGATTTCTTAAGCCTATAACGCGCGATTTTTTTTTTTAAGCCTAAGAAATCCGCTCTCAAAGCACTGTCTTGACTAGTTATGCCGTTGTTTTCCCTTACATTTTAATCTAGTGTCCCTTGTAGTTATGCCCTCCAGATACTATCTCGTAGGCAATAATGACGTCACTTGACGCTGCCCTATAGAGCAGTGACATAACGGAGTATTATTGTATATAACTCTATGGTGGAGCGAGTAACAGGGTTAGCTGCAAGGAGCACTGGAGGGAGAAAAGAAGGTCGTCTTTCTGAAGCCAATACTGTTAGACTGGATTTCTTAAGCCTATAACGCGTGATTTTTGTTGTTGGAGAAAACAACGTTTTTTTAAGCCTAAGAAAGCCGCTCCCAAAGCACTGTCTTGACTAGATATGCCGTTGTTTTCCCTTACATTTTAATCTTGTGCCCCTTGTAGCTATTACCTCCAAATGGTGTCTCGTAGCCAATATGACGTCACTTGCCGCTGTTCTATACTGCAGTTCTTTTGTTTTCTTTATACCAAAGCTACGTGCAATGCAAGGTCCCTGATGGGAACGATCTGTGGAAAATGGACGTCCGCAATCTTTAGTTGGTCAATTCAGCGGAGAAACCGCCTCGACGAGCCCACGAGTCTGATGCTTCAGCCATCGTCACGCTGAGGTAGCGGAAAATTCACAGCGCGTTTGAGGACAACTTTGCTGAGCTGCTGTGGCTACAGCGCCGAGCTGTTCGGATGCGTTTAGGAAAATGCTCACTGTTTACTTTTCTGTAAACCTAATCGCTGCATCAGGAAGTGGTGAATTTTAACTAACGACAGCGGCGCCCTCTTCGTGAATGAAATACTAGACACAGAGCCGGGGGGAGGAAAATAAATGACGGTAAGTTGTCACATTGGTTATCGGCTGTGTCCGGCGTGTTCGATTCGTCTGACACAATCGCCGACCACGGTGCCATTTCCAAATTGAACACAATATCGTCCTTTCGTGCGTCACTTTCAGACAGAAAGACAGGACTGGATAAGCCTGTCACCACAAACACAACAAGCACTGCGTGCACTCGCCGGAAACCTTCAATTTGACCAAACAAATGCTTCGTCCGTGTTCGGCATTAAAGATCATCCCCCCATGCTCGCCACCTCCTGCCCCCCTTCACTGGCTTCGCTACAAGGTTGGAGGGGGGGGTGGGTAAAACTGCTTTACAAGCAAGCCCCCCCCCCCTAATCCCCACCAATTTCAGACAAAGACCGATTTACCTTCAGTTAAACCTTAACTTAAGCATCAAACGAGTTCGTTTTTGTTTTCTAATTCGTGTTACGTTGGCGTACCAAGTAGTTTATATTATCACGTGTATATATATGATTGAATTAAAAGTCCTCTCTCCAGCAAAACTAAAACTATTAATTTCTCCGTTTTTATTCAATATATTTCGACCAAACTTGGTAGTAGATAACAACTTTTCCCAAGTTTATACCAACTTTTATGCAATTCCGTATGCAAGAGTAAACGTACGAAGCCACACGAAAATTTGAAAACTGTTCACTTCTTGTTGGTGTTGTTGTTCTTGTTCTTGTGTTACACGGTTTCAGAAAAAAACTACTGCACCTACCTAAAATCTGAAACATGATCGAAGCCAGAAATTTCCCTGGGCTTCATCCTCACAGAGACCACTTTTTCGATTTGTCCATCCATTACGGAGTTACAGGTCCCTGAACGATCATTTTGATTGTTATACATTGTTTTAACCATTGTGATTAGGGAACAATGCCACTCTGCAAACTCCATATCCATTCTTCGTGCACGTGGTATGTCTTTGCTAAAAAGTCGATCGTTGAAGGGCGAAATGAAAGAAGGTGCGTCATGGTTGCCCAGCGGATAGAAAGAGACAATAGTGGTTAGTGGAACAGTGATATGAGGATGTGTGGTTGATTTTCGTGGTATTGATTTGCAGTGGGGATTTGTGGTTGTGGTTTGTGTTTGTGTTGATTTTTTTGGTTTATTTTAGCATTTGTACTTAGGAGCGTACGGTGTAAGACCACGGCTTCTGGGAAATAAATGAAATGAAATGAAAGAAGGTAGGCAATGTCAAGGACCAATGTGGCAATGACAGTCGTCATATGTTTAGTGGCTAATCCGTGTAGTTGTTGAATAGTAATAGTGTTGCGTTTGTAATTTGTAACTAGCTATAGTACAGGGTGCATGGCTCAGGGCCACAACCCTTAATAAATAAATTGAAATTGAAAGAATCCGTGTTTCAGCTAAACGATATACATTTAAACCAAACTATAGCTACGTTGTTAATTTCGAGGCTTTTGGCAGCTAGAAACGATAGAATGGCGTATTTATTTTGCAGATGCAGGCTTTCAGAGCTGAGTTGAATTGTTTCAAAGTGGCCAGCAACCATCGACTGCATGCATAAAGCTTTGTAGCGCGACGCCATAGCTGTAAAAAAGGTACACGGATTACAAACAAAAACGTCAAGTGTGCCATAAAAAAGGGGGATATATGATTGAATTTTAACTTCTTAAAATGAACACGGATAAAAATTGATGATTTTTTCATTGAAATAATAAAATGTACAATTGAGAAAATTCCATCTGGTTAGGTGCTGTTGTGCTTTACCAATCATATATTTAAAACGTAAAGCACAACAGCACCTAAACAGATGGATTTTTCTCAATTGTACATTTTATTATTTCAATGAAAAATCATCAATTTTTATCCGTGTTCATTTTAACAAGCGAAAATTCAATCATATATCCCTCTGTTTTACGGCACACTTGACGTTTTTGTTTGTCATTTATACGAGTTTCTTGCAGCTGGCTTTTTCGATTGGCATTGTTGCGTAATAACAATGTTTAAAACAATGTAAAACAATCAATTGATCACGTAGCGCTTCCTAACCGCTGAACTGTTTGACCAATTAGAAATGGCCTGATGGAAAGGACTCAAATCTCCAGATCAATCCTGTAAAATGAGCTAAGATACCAGCTTTGTAGGACAAATACTTTGCTCTGTAGAGAGTAGTAGAAACGCGTCATGGCAACAAGAAAAAGTCAAAAACGAATTTCATGGTTTTGACTTATGTCCGGCCGGGTCTCCGATTAGCAGATTTTGGCTTTAACATTGGAAGTTGAAGGCAAACCTTACAGTAAAAGGTCATAGGGTAGATACTTGACCACATAGACACGCATGGTCATGTAGCGTTGTCAGTGGTATTATGGCTGTCAATCTGAATAAGAAAAAGGCGCATGTAGCTCTCGAGTGGCCAGACCGTTGGGAGTGCTTTATGGTTATCGTTTGTTATGAACTGCGAAAAACGTTTACAACATTCTGATATTTATTTGATTGTTTTTGATGTGGAATGTCTGCTAGCAGCATTAGAGTTGCAGCAAGAAATCTCCTCGAGCGTAGTTAGCTCTCTTCCAGACACAGCTTTCATCAACCTAGCTCCTCGTCTCGTTCGTAACCTGGCATGTAACGAGACACACCGTAGCCTCAAGTTGCACCGCCCGTCTCAATCGTAACTTGGCACGTGACGAGACACTGCTTTGTCCGCATCTCGTCTCGATCGTGACTAACCTACTCACGTTTCGAGTGAA
>JAHWFP010082382.1:1341-26690 GCA_023313725.1 Lithobius niger
CCCGTTTCCGCTCCGACCAGTGCCTAGTTTCTACCCTTAAGGCGACTATAAAAGCGTTCTCTTTTCCTGGAAATGGTGAACTTTTAACCTTTCCTAAGTCACGAAATTAGTTTCTTACCTCATGTTATATCAAAGCCATTATGTAACCTCATCCTGAGTTTTATCGTACGGTTTGTTAACTAGGGGAAAAAACTAACAGGACAGAAATCATGAGCTCATGCAAACGTTCTGTTGCTACGATTTGTCCGTATAAGGCTCTATCTTCCAGGCAAATGGAACCATTGTCACCCAATATGTGTGATGCCACACCCCTTCAAATGTAAGGATGGAGTACAATGAATGGGATACACTGAAATGAGTCCGCTAACACCTCCTCAACTCATAATAATGCGAGTATAGTTTTTGCTATCGGTAGGGCGCGATTCCGTCTTTCTCAACCGTCATAGTCGTGAAAATTCATGGCAAGCTATATTTTTTCGCGCTCAGAGTGAGAGATTTATTCCTGTTGGCCTAGTTTTCTCTCACTGTCTAAAGTGAATTAAATGGTTCAAAAATCGGACTTAATCGTTCCTTATTCACCCTAACCGGATAAACGCCAGTTCCAATTTTAACACGTAAAAACGAGCAGAAAACGGAATAAACATAAAACGAACGAGTAAAACTACTAAACACATTTAATACTGTTGAACATTTTTTGCAGTCTATTAGACGGTAAAATTATATGGTGGTAAAGTTGATTAGTTGTACAGTAAATGCCAAGTAAGAACTAAGAACCACACGGTTCTCTTTTACGACGAAGTTTTGATTCATCAATAACAAAAAACAAATAAAAGACGTTTGGCAGATGAGCTTCGATGGTATGCCTACAATTTGTACACCCGGCGCCAATGTAGGCTGTTTGTCGACAGAGTAGGCAACTGAAAATGGCTTTAAAAAATTCAACTGTTTGAGAATCGTTACAGCGAAAATCATACCGCCTACAACAGATTTCACTAATATGCCCCTCCAGTTCCCCGCCATGTACGACCGAGTAAACAGGGTTCACAATATGTGCATATACACGTACACTATAGAGCAGTGACATTTGCCGCCATATTGGCACCAGTATGGGTTTTGGAGAGCATAACTACAAGGTGCACTACATAAAATGGAGGGAAAAACAACGGAAGAGCGGATTTCTTAGGCTTAAAATAACGTTGTTTTCTCAACAACAAAAATCGCGCGTTTTAGGTCTTAGAAATCACTCTTCACAGCATCGGCTTCAGTATGACGCCATTCTGTTTCTCTCTGCAGTGCCCCTTGCAGCTAACCCATTAAGGCTCCAGCATAGAGTTATATACAATAATACTACGTCGTGTCACTGCTCTATACACTGAATGTCGCGTGTTATAATGGGATGGGAGTAGCTGACAACCTGTTGAACATGTTCGCAACCATTTTCATCTTTATGCGCGTAACGAGACAATAACATGAAAATGTATTTACTGAGATCCGTCTGGTTGCAGGAAGACGATTCCCCGCTTCACGTATCTTTAAAGACAGTTGCAGTCCAATAAAATGAGACGACTGCGTCATCTGACCATTTATTAACACAAGTCTGGCCAATTTGTTTGCCATTTGAAGTCGTAATTTCAGTCACCAGCTTACTACCACTGATTATTACTTCATCGGTTAACTTTAAAATGTTAAACTTGCTACACTAGGGCGGCAAAAGAGAAATATCGCAGCAATCAATTTGGTATATTTGAATGTCAAAATTGGTCAAAAATTGGCGTAGACGCGACATTTTAACCAAAATCGAATTTTCAATCTGAGCCAACGAGACGAAATCGAGTACAAGCTACTAGCTCAGACAGTGCTGCAACTAAGGCGTGATTCACAGGCTGTAAGACACCCAGGCCCAAGAGACAAAGGACCCAAATTTGTACATAAAACTACTGTAAAATTGTTTGGTCTTTTGGGATCCTCCATTTTACTCTTACAGCCCCCTTTGAAAAAGTCTTGTTGCACCACTGGGCTCAGATATTGTTTGAAGCGCCGTTACAAAGGTAATTTAGAACCTATTACTTTTCTTTGCTTTCTAACTCTTCTTTTTCGACGCCATCACCATAGTTTTCATATTCTTGGTAGCTAATTTTTTACAGTTATTTCCGAAAGCGTATGGTTTAGTGTTGCTGGAGCCCTTAGCCTTTTCGTTTGGGTCCCACAAATCGGCACAGATTAGTATGTTCGACATTGTTTTTATCACGCTCACGGTGTTCAGAGTTTGTGTTGTCACAGTGACGGAGAAATTCGTAACTGTTACAGGAAGACATTTAATAATTTGTATTGTGGTGTAAAGGTACTGTCTGCTGCTTAGGCCTAGTTTTTGTTTCATGTAAACAGCTTCGTCACCCTAAGACGATTTAAGGTGTAAATGTGAGGTTCTCTCAGCCGGTCTAAATAACAATTTTGTTCGCCATGTTGAAAGGAATTCTCCGAGCATTCTTTCAGGTGAAGCGAATGTGTGTCATTAACGGAATTCTTTTTAAAAATTTTATTTATTTATTTTTTTATTACCAATCTTTCAGTTGTAGTTAAATTCGATGATCTAATGTTATTGTTTTCTTACGTCGAAAACGATTGCTGGTTATAATGAAGTGAAGACGTTTTAATTTTCCGTGTTTTAAAAAGTTCACTTGGTTTCCAGCAGCATGGAGTATGTTTTGTGTCCGAACTGAGGCATTCCCCCGCCTCATATATGGCCTGTTCTATACAGCATTCTAGTGATTTTCCGTTTGCATGAAAATAGTGTGATTCCCAATTAGCAGTAGGCCAAACTTTCATTAGAATTAGTTAGATTCAGAGTTAAGAGACACGGCGGCCTATATCCCGTTTTCCCGTTTGCATGAAAATATTGTGACTGGAAAAACAAATGACGTCACCCGTACTGTGCCTCTTTGTTGAAAACACAGTTTGAATCATTACTTATACAGAACAGACAATTCCGTTTGGCAGACATTCCGTCTGGACGCACAAACAAAAGAAATATTATTAATAGTAGGAATCTCGGTGATCTGGCCACACACAAACAAACAAATATTAGGATCTTCATTATAGAGAATCCTTAACTATTCAGGATTCCAAATTTAAACTGATGAGTGTTAGATCGATAAATTCGAAAAAGTTTAATTTCATCCGTTATAATTGGTCGATTTACGGCAAAGTCGAGCTCAACAATACTTTTACGGATTTTAAGCGATGTATGAAATTTAATTCCATACGATCTTTCGTTTAGTCTCTGCACAGACTATAAAATTGCGGCCAAGCAACCAACAAACGAACCAACGTTTTTCAGTTTGGTGTCCGTTACAGGCTACGCTATGCTCGCTCCACTTCGCCAATTATACGATGAATAGCTTCAGTTTGTTTGCATGAAAACGGTCGCGGTCAACCGAAACGTTGCAATTTATTATTGTGCGATTTATGGCTTTTTAAAGATCAAACTTCCGTGAAAATGGGGCCCGGATTTCAGTTTAGACCATTGTTCCTAATAATTAGAGAAGTACTGCTAGTCGCTAATTTTTGTAAACCTAGTTGGATTGATAAATATATGTTTATTGTTTGTTTTATCAGGGATACACGAATAAAGAGGAAAGCAAAATCATCGATGAGATTATTTTGTAGGTCGAATTAGGACGAACTCAAGTCGTCTCTTGACAACCAGAAAGCCCAGCAAGAGCACAAAACCCAGAGCTTTAATTTTCAGCCATGTCACCTTGAGCATTGTTCACAAGTGAAAAACGCACTGACAGGACCAAGCCCTGACTGGACAACCTAATCAAAAAAGAAGTAATTCTACGTTAACCAGTTTTTGACCGACTCTCGACATTCTCTCATCCCTTTAATTTGTAGCGAATGCAATGAAATAAAAATTAGATCGTTGGTTCGATCCACCGTCTTGCTGCTGCAGTGGCACTGATCACAACTTGGTATGGTAAATCTATTACGAATTCCATGCTAAGGGACTGGTCATTATTTATCGCCGGGGAGGGGGAGGAAATTAGGGGTCTTGAACTTTTTAGACCCTCTTAAGGGAGGGGGGTCATACATTTTTCCGGTCCCGTCCAGGGGGGGGGGGCCGGGACAAAAACACACTGACCAAAGTGGAAGAAAAGAGTCATTTTTGGACCTCAAAAATGGCACTTTCAGAAGTCAAAATTTCTAAAAACGCCTCAGCTTCTGGGGCCCCCACGATATGAGTGGTTTACAAAATTTTGAAGCTATTAGTACCAATACTGCAAGTATAGTTTTTACAAAGAACTTTATAGAAAAGCCTGGAACCTTGGAACCTGGTTTCTTGGCTTTTTTTCTGTCTTTCTATGTTACGTATGCTGACTATGTTGCTGACTATGTTACGGATGTGTTCATCTTATTTATGAATCTGGACAAAAGATGGGTGTAAGGACCATTTTATAGAACTTTTTTAGCCCAACGTGTCGCTTTGTTAAAAACGAGACACGTTTCCTTGCAACTAATGGTAACTGCCGGGGCGGAGAGCTACTTACTTAATTTGGCTAGCACTAATCTTGGCTACAAGAATCATCTGTAGACAGTCTCAAGAGGTATACGAAATCTCATATTTTGTTGGGGGGGGGGGGAATCACATTATTTATGGACCTTGATTGGGGGGGGGTCAAGATTCCAAGATTTGTTTTCAGGGTCTCGAAGAGAGGGGGGGGGGTCATCAAAAATTTGGTGGTCACATTGTCATTTCTTCTGCCACCCTCCTCCCTTCCCCCTCCCCCGGCTATAAAAAATGGCCGGTCCCTAACAATAAAAGTTGAAATTTTCAACAGCACCACATCGCAATAAGTGAATACTAAGTTCGAAAGAAATGCGGTTTGAAAGAAATCGCCTTAACAGACGTTTCAAAATCCATTAATAAAGGTACTACTTCTGTGATAAACAGCAGTAAATAAAATGCAATGCTATTACTTTTTATTTACTCATTTCCTTTTGACTTAAAACCTTACACTGGAAATCGACGGCAGAGTTCTTCTATAAGGCAGGACTATATGCGGCACACAACTAGCAATCCAGAAGCCTCGGACATTTAAGGCAACAACTTAAATAATGTCGGAATTCAAAGAATTGGGAATTCATTCAAATAATGAATTACCAATATTTTTTACTTGTTTCATTGTTGTTGTTGTTGTTGTTTTTAAATATTCGCTGCAAGAGAGACGTAAAATTCTAAATACTACTTTTGTTAATTGACAATTATAAATCATTATGTTAAGAATCAAAATAGCAGGAAATTATGAGCACAATGGATCCGGCATTCTCATCATGGCAGTTAATACCGTTGTATTATTTTATGTTTTATAACTTTTGTACCATGTAACAAAATAAAATACAGATTAAAAACAATTTGATTAATAGAAATACCAGGAGTATATAAAGAGATCCATTAGAAATGAGGTTCTATCCTAGTTTATGAGAAGAGCTACCCAGCTCGGTGAATGTTGGTACTACAAAAATGCAGCCGCAACTTTTGAGTGATATAGCTCATTCAATCAAAGAAAATTGTGGTGCTGATTCGGTTGTAGGCACTGGTCGACATTTTGTTTTGTTTTCAATGTGCTGGGTACGAATAAAGAAACGGAAAGTTCACGTGATGCCGATTTCCATTCCGATTTTGTACAATACTACGATAGTTTTAGAATATGTGCTGTTTTTTATACAGCTTTATTGAGAAAAGAAAAAAAACATTTGAAGGTTAAGAATATTTAGTAAGCATTTTAACCTAATCTAGGCGTACACAGTACACAATATAAATTTTTACTGCAAGATTTTAAAACGCACACACGTCCAGAACTCAAGCAATACACCAGCATTGGACACCTGCATCGTTTTGTGACGACTTCAAAAATTATCCTAGCAAGCTTCGAATAAGGTTCATGAATCGAATGGTTTACGACCGTAATCAGACAGGCTATAGTATGGACCCTAAAAATATTCTAAGCACTAAAGTCTAGCCTAAAGATTATACTCCCCTAACGGTGGGGATATCCAGTTGAGGTTTAAACTTAATCCTTGGGTAAGGTCGGTAATAAGGGTAAATGGTGATATCCATCACGAAATAAGCTGAGGGCTATAAGCAAAATTTAGCCTGTAGGTCGAGGACTAACTTAATACTGAGTAGTTAGCCTCGAGATGTAAAAAGCGGTGATATCCATCCAGGATTAGCGTTATTCCTGAGCTTTAACAACACCTTAACATCGAGGGCTAATAGCCTAAAGGTCGAGGTCTAAGGAGTAAAGAGCTAACAAAACCCCAATTTAGTCTAACATGGATATCACCAACTTTTTTTCTTCAGTCCACTAACTCCCAGGTCGAGGGTTAGTTAGATCCAGGGCTAAGCTAATCCGGGGCTAGTTTAGACTTCAACTGGATATCCCCACCGTTAATGCCGCAACAGACTATACTGTAACATGTATCCTCTGTTACAGACTATAATCAGACAGACCTGATTATAACCTAAAGTGCTGTAATATTTTGGATAGTCCTGTTTATTATGTGCTGCGATTTTACATGTCGAACAGCTATGCTTAGGAAAAAAAAAATTACTACGTGCGTGTACGTGATTGGCTATTCTTTAGTGCCAATTCCCAGAGTGCCGGTCCTCACTCATTACGGTGAACTTATTCGTACACTCTTCTATGAAAAGGAAAGTAAATATTATGACTAACGTCCTTTTCCAGTCCTGAGTTTATGATATTACGTGCCTCTACTTTTTTTTTCATAAAAATGGCTTTAAAAATAATTATAAACCAAGCCTAATTAGTGCCAGTTCTTTTTAATAATGCTCCAGACTCCTTTCAGTCTAAACTTCGCCTTCATCAATAAAAGCGCTCTACCTTTTGAAAACATACATGTTACTGGTTTTCGCCGCCAGCAGCGCAAGCATCGCTGAGGCGACAACAAAAATGGCGGCGGTTCGGAAGTCAGGTCTGGCAGCATTCTGACGTGGTTTCCAGACTCCGGGGAACTGCGCGACTGCATTAAGGGGTTGAAGGCACTCCGCGGGGAGTTTGGACGTCGCTGGGGGTCGCATCGTCAACCAGGCGAGGCAATGGAACGGGACGCCAGCCAAATCTCTGATGACCAATGAAAGTGCCAGCTGCCACGTCCACTCTAGTTGAAGAGAAAGTTAAAAGAGGAGTACGACGACGAAGCTGGATCGTCAAGTGGATGCCCGGGATGGGGTCTCCGCGAACGGCCTGGAGTTCAGCCAACGTTTCACCGCACAAACACGGCGAAAAATATTTTGAGACATTCTATACGTCATGGCTGCGGAGTTGCTGCATCGTTGTCTCCCATGCTAAGCGGGAAAGCTTACACTCGGTTTCGACAAAAATTAACATTAAAAAAAAACGGGAAATTCACTCATATTATGACCAGAAAGACTTAACTCTAGACAAGTAATTTGCTAGGTTAAAAACTAGAGACAGCTTCCTGTAAAAATTTGACATCCACAACATGTTTTCAAATAGTGATTTTATTTTCACATTTTTCAGCCATATTCATGAGCCTACACTCTGGCCTTGTTTTAGCTCGACAAAATTTTAAATAAGTAGGCTACCAAAGTCTTGAAAGCTGCAATCGGGATTCATATTCATAACTGTTGTCTACGGTGCACCGTAATAAAATGAAAACAAGCCAGAATGGTACACATAAACACACAAAAAGCGACGTTTCGGGTCGGAACATTATCCGTTTTCTAGCTGCATTCTTCACGTAAAAAGCGATCGTCAAAATATAAATTACACTACAGGCGTAATCCACCCAAAAACTAGCATCAGCAAAAGCATCCTAAAAGGAAATGAATAGTAAAAAGGACCTCAGTCGGATTACAGACCGACACTAGGGAATCTGACCATTCAATGCAGAAAGCAGAGTGGAAGTTATTCTGCAATGGATGGGACTGACATTTGCCGCCATATTGGCACCAGTATGGGTTTTGGAGGGCATAACTACAAGGTGCACTACATAAAAATGGAGGGGAAAACAACGGAAGAGCGGATTTCTTAGGCTTAAAATAACGTTTTCTCCAACAACAAAAATCGCGCGTTTTAGGTCTAAGAAATCACACTTCACTGCATCGGCTTCAGTATGACGCCATTCTGTTTCTCTCTGCAGTGCCCCTTGCAGCTAACCCATTAAGGCTCCAGCATAGAGTCATATCACTACGTCGTGTCACTGCTTTATTGTCGGTGTTTAACCCAACTTAGCAACTTTTTACTATTATATTTTCTTTTATGATGCTTTTACTGATGCTTGTTGTTGGGTGAATTACCCCTTAGTGTAAGGGAGCGTTTACGCAACGACTCGCATTTGTTTTCTCGCAGCTAGAAGTTAGATATCATCTGAAATTCCAACATGGCGGCGGTTTTAGCTCTGTCGGCTCGCAACGAAACGAGTCAATAGTTTAGTTTAGCAGCCATCGGGAAAATTGTTTCGTCAGGAGTAATTTTTTATCGTACTGTCACGAATTATAAGACTGCAAGCATTTGCTCGAACGATGTCTGATTTAGCTAATTCAGGAAGCGTTGTTACCTTGGCAACGACACCTTTGCCATCGCGATTAAATCTCAGCTGCGAGAATGCGAAGGCGGGTCGTTGCATAAACACGCCCTATTGTGCGCGCAGCGTATCTTGAGTCCTGCAGATATTTTACGAGCGGCTACATGTTCCTGGAGGGAGCGGCTTTCATCTACGGCCGCCATTGTTTTTGTAACCATCTAGGACATCAACAAGGTGCTCTGTTATCGAAAACGTACAATCTATTATCTGTGTTCGTTCTGGAGCGAACTCAAGATAGGCCGCGGACACTATAATTATGTTTTGACTCTTGCTTTTTGGGTGAAATGTGCAGCTTGAAAACGGGCAGTCGCTTTTTTGTGCACCATTCTGGCATTGCTACCATTTTATTACTATATTGATGCTTTTACCTTTGTGTGACTGTACGCTGTCACATGTTGTCCACAAACCCAAAATGTAATGAATTTAGCTAAAATTAAATCAAGGGATTAATAGGTATTGTGCGTGTAAAGCTTATCGGGGATTTTTGTTTATTAAAGGGACAAACCTTCCAAACGAGATTCCTACAAATATTTCTCGATACATCACGTCAAGTAGGGTCCTGATAGTTACCGTTAATCATTTCCTTGCTAAAAACCCATTTTAAAATATGGCATCTAGGAGTTTTTCTGTTAATATTGGTGAGTTTTTTTTTCCGGCATCCTGCTCATATTTACTGTTTGGCACGCTTAGATGTTGGATCTACTTTCGTGACGTATCATCGATCTACTTTATGACGATACAATTTTGGCGTTCATGATGTCACGTGACCGTCGTTTCATTAATGTTTTCTTATCGCACGCGCAAAGCCGAGTCGTATGAAAAAGCAAGCAACTTCTGTTGACATGAGTTGCTGGCCTATGTCTCTTTTGGAGGACATCTCTATTAACTGCTAAACCACAATACCTCTGTGAAGCAAGGGGCAGCCAACCTTTGATAACAATTATCCCTAAGCAGCAAGGGGCAGCCAACTTTTGTTAACAATTATCCCTACGCAGCAAGAGGCAACCAACTTTTGATAATTATAACCCCGCACAGCAAGGGAAAGCCAGTTTTTGAAACATTATCCCTGTGCAGCAAGGAGCAGTCAACTTTTCATAACAAGTATGCCTTTGCAGCAAGGGGCCGCCAACTTTTGATAACGATTATTATCCTTGTGCAGCAAGGGGCAGCCAACTTTGATAACAGTTATCCCTGTGCAGCAAGGTAAAGCCCACTTTGATAACAATTATCCCTGTGCAGCAAGAGAGCCAACTTTTGATAACAATAACATTTTCGCACCAACAGAAGCCTTTCAGGGCATGCCACCAGGCAGAAGTTAAAAAAAACTAAGTGCCAACACTAAGTGCCGCACGTTATGAGGGATGCCGAGCCCCTGAACAACGTGAACAAGAACATGCCAGTGGTCAGAGTAGTCGGTAGCCAGGCAAGTGAAAGCCAGATCGAATCCTGTGACCGACTAAAGTACATACCTATTTTTAAAAAGTAGTTAAAAAACCGTTAGTTGATAGTGGACAAAATATGGGCGGAAATCGAACCTGAGCCACACGTATGGCTGCATGCTGATTGCTGGTCTTCACCGCAGCCCCGAGGAAGCGTGATGGTGTTTTGTTTATTTATTTATTTATTTACTCTGTAGTATGTTCCGTTTTAAACAGGTCGTTGCGGTCATGACAGTCAGCTAAATGAGGTTAAATGTGTACCCTAAAAAAAAATCAGTTGTTAATACCCAATTTAACACGAAGTAAAAATTTAGTAATGACATTGTAACGATTTCAGCCTTAAAATATTTGGAATTAAAACAATTCGTAGCTAAGCTAACACCCTAAATTTTGAAATTCTACCTTAGGTTTTTTGCTAATACTCCAAGCACTCCAATAATTTATGAAGTATGTACGTACACGTTATATGCATATATACTATAATATTTTTTCCTCAAGAATTATAAGTGAGTGTTTGGCAAACAAATAAAAAACAAACATCATGAAAGAACGCTGTATTGTAAAATATAAACCTTTTCACGAAATATATACCACGCGCCATTGCTGTTTGCTGTGACGTGCATATCACGCGACTGGGCTAGTCCAATCAGACGGCCAAACAGCCGTTGTTCTCGTTCGTCATTGGCTAACTCATGGTGACGTCACGGCAAACAGCCATTGCGCATGGTTTAGGAAAGTATGTCATCAAAATTTAATTAGCCGGATAGAACAAAAAGGTTGTAGAGCGTTGTTTTATTTGAACCGTTTCATTTCGACAGGTCAAATCAAAACTAGTACACCATGTATTAGGTGATGGACCAGGTCAACGTTTCGAATCGGAGTCATTTCGTTCCTAAAATGTGTATACAGGTGGTTAAATATACAGTATGAAGTTTAATTCGTTACTTTAGTGTACGACTTTCGCTATTTGTTTTTTTGTTAGTTTTTTTTTTATTTAAAGAGACAGCAGGTTTTGTTTTAAGCATTGCTTTTACACTGAGTGCTTTAGAAAACATGGGTAACAGGTCGAAATTTAACGCAGTTTTTGAATGTTCATTGTGGATGAGACTACATTTCAGCCTGACCGAATTTTCATTTGAGAAATATTTCATCAATTTCCATGGTTGATTAGCATCGTGTTAATATTCGGTTCTTTGGTAAAGATGTCGGTAGAATTATGAATATCTAGCTAAATTTCTGCTTGGCTAGAGAGAGAAGTCTCAGGCCTTCTGTTAGCCGAAAAGTGTAGTTGACCCACCAAACAAGAAAACAAATTTTTACCATTGCCCAGAAACATTATTATTTCTGTAAGTTGCGGAAAATTAGCAGGTTCATCTGTTACAGAATAGTTTATTACTTGCCGTATGAAGTATTTAGTGATACAAAAGCTAACCACAAATCAGTAACACAACAAACTGCTAAGTTGAAGTATTGCTTTTTTGGAATTAGATTTGTTAACTTTGGTATCCTGTTTCAGTGAAGCGTTTGAGACAGCATGTCCATAAAATCCTTGAACACTGTTTTTTGTATTAAATCCCACCCACCCCCATCCCCTCCAAAAAAAAACTACTCACCCTATGAACAACAGATTTCACCGACAGGTAAAATAAAATGCCAACTTTTTTATTATTTTATTTTTATCTCCTTTATCGTTTATCAGATCTCAACATGTTGATCGTATGTTGCTCATAAACAAGTCTAAATAAAGAGTAAATTCCAAGGCAGAGAGATACAGAAGCTAGCAGTCTGCATTAAAGATTGACCTTGTAAAAATACAAGATATCTTCAAGGCAAGTGTATCTTGTGCGTCTTTCAAGGTAAACAAATCTCACCGTGAAACTAGTCTCTCATCTTACACTGTTTAATCTTTTAAACAATTTATGGGTTTGAGGACTGTTCTTGATCCCCTCGAAACTTTCTTTCGTCTATTGTTCATTATTCGAACAATTCTTTCTGATTATTATATTCGACATTGTACTCAATTGTTATGGGCCATGGCTTCGAAAGCCAACCAGACGCTTTCTTACGTGCGAAGGATTCCCAGTAACGGCTGGTGACATTTAGTCACTGTTAAAGTTAAATTTAAAAAAAAAAATAAGTTAAATGGCATTCTAGGTTTTTTATGTGTGGGCTTGGAGGGGGAGGGGAGGGATAATTTTCCAAAAGGTCTAAGACTTTGTGGATACCCTGCATAGTATAGTATATGATAGAGCAGCGTAAAGTGACGTCATGTTGGCTATGAGATAGCACCTGGAGGACATAGCTACAAGGTGCACTAGATTAAAATGTAAGGGAAAACAACGGCACTTCTAGTCAACAAGAGTTCTTTGAGAGCGGATTTCTTAGACTTAAAAGAACGTTGTTTTCTCCAACAGCAAAAATCGCGCGTTATGGTTTAATAAATCCAGTCTAATGGTATTGGCTTCAGTAAGACGACCTTCTTTTCGCCCTCCAGTGCCCCTTGCAGCTAACCCAGTTACTGGCTCCACCATAGTTATACACAATAATACTACGTGGTGTCACTGCTCTATAGTATAGTATACTATCTTTTCGATTCGACAGAATCATTGTGATAATGAGTGGAACAGTTGTCGTGTATATCGTTTTAAATTATTATCTTTCTGTGCATTGAAAACGGCCTCGTTTTCGTTTTTAACCTTGCTTGCTATTTCTTGCTTGATTCTCTTTTTTTTCTAATGTTTTATTATCTATTCTTTTCATTGTTGAGTAGGCCTTGTTCGTTTGTCGGACACTAGGCCTTGTTCGAGTCACTAGTGTTTCGAGAGTGTCAGAGTGTTGGTGTCAGCAGTAAGATATTGCAGTATGATATCGTAATGTGACATTGCAGTGTGTTGTTTTACACTGTGGCTTTCAGTAGTTCTTGGAATTTGTGGTGTTATTGCACTTTCCATTATACTGTTTTGGGGTATGTTGCTTGGGGGGGGGGGGGGATTGAGGCTTAATGGCGCGTCGACAGCTTGGCTTGCTTCGGGCCAGGGCCCCTTTAATATATTCATTCTTTGTCGGACTGCATGTATCTTTTATTTATTTATTTATTTATTTATTTACTTATTTACTTCTTAAACATTTATTAATGTTTATTTTCTACCCCATATACAGTTATTTTAGTATAGGTCATTTAAAATAAAATCTGTCTTCCTGGCTGGTCTTGGTTGAAACGTCATCATGTGTAAAGAATTAAACAGTTCCGCTGTTCACGCGTTGCTCGTAATTTTTCCAAGAAGCACGACTCAACGTTTTACGATTATGGTATCACTTTTTTTCAGTCACGTAGAAAAGTGAAAGAAAATAAAACGTCATTTTGCGTCACTGTTCGCTCTAAGTCATCTCTTATTATACAAACATAAGCTTGGTCACGACGTGAGTAATCTACAGTACGTCACAAACTTCTTCTATTTCATCTATTTCTCATATACCCATGTACACACAGATACATACGACATCGAAAATTTATGAAATGCTTCACAGAAATTTCGCGTTATTATTTCGCGTCTTATAAAATTTTTTTATAAGAAACCTGCATGTCTACTTGCCATAGATTTACGTTAGACACCGTAGAAAAACTAAGTACTTCATGGTATGCAACTCACCAAGTGTATTTATACTCCCAACTGAAAAAAGTAAAACGCTGATTCTTATTCGAAAGAATGAGGCATGGCTTTAGAAGAATGGATGAACATACACAGGCTAACTCTTGTTTTAACTGAGTGGCAGCTAGTCTTGAATCCAAAGTTAATGTTTCTTTGTTTTAGTGTTCGTTGCAAGTAAAAATGAGGCCAATATTCGAAAACTTTCCTTTCGATTGATAAAATTTAGCTTCTTGATAGTTACCACACTACAGAGCAGTGACATTTGCCGCCATATTGGTACCAGTATGGGTTTTGGAGGGAATAACTACAAGGTGCACTACATAAAAATGAATGAAAAAACAACGGAAGAGCGGATTTCTTAGGCTTAAAATAACGTTGTTTTCTCCAAAAACAAAAATCGCGCGTTTTAAATCTAAGAAATCACTCTTAACAGCATCGGCTTCAGTATGACGCCCTTCTGTTTCTCTCTGCAGTGCCCCTTGCAGCTAACCCATTAAGGCTCCACCATAGAGTTATATACAATAATACTATACGTCGTGTCACTGCTCCATACATTTGCGATAAAACGCAGAAATGTTCTTTTTCCTAAGCATTCTTTTTTTTTTGCTGAATTTGGTATTTAAATGGATATTATTATTATTTGTTTTTTTTTTTGTAGTTCTGTAAAATGCGTAGAACCATACACTGACAAGAAAACCAGCCCATTTATACTCATTTATCAATTTATCAATTACTGAACCGTTGAAGTAGGCCTGAATATACGTAGAAATAAATTCGTGCGTTAGGGAGTAAATTTCGAAAATTTGAGCAAACCTCTAAAACAAAGAAATTTTTAAAAAATTTAGGGAAGTAAAGTTTTTTTTAACTTAAAAAAACAAAACAAAAATTTTTTCTCACACTGCTATTAATGAGTGAACATTTAAAAAAAAAAACTGCTAATTTGAAAAAAAGAGCGAAGCATTATTTATTTCTTAATGCATGACGAACTAAAAACACGTGACAAGGAAAAAACAACAACAAAATTACAAAAAAAGATGTAAAAATTTAGGAGCGAATTTGAGTATAACTCACGTTTAGTTTTAAAAAAAAATTATCGTTCTTCGTGTTGAGTTAAAAAACTGAAACCAAGCACTTAAATTTGAAGAAAAATTAAACCACCATAAAGTGCGAACTCTCATTTTACAAGTTTCCAATGCAACATGCGTTACAAAAACGCCATGCTTCGTAGTTTAGAACCAGGTAGGAATTCCGAAAACGAATTCAAACTTTACGCGACCGAGAAGGAAAGAATGAAGCCCGATGGGAAAAAAAAAAACGAAAAAAAAAAAAAACAGGTGCCATGCGCACGCGAATAATGAATTGCGGCACTACAATACAATCCATTTCGGAACTCAAGTTACTAATTTTGCGATACAACCCCGACGCGCAATGTAGACTACTTGAGAACGCGTGTGTACCTACGTATATTTTTATTTCTATGGTCCGCTCTTTTTTTTAAATTTTGTTCCAAAACCCGACTGTTGCACATCCATCATTTCTACAGCTTGACGCACCACCTGAATATTTCTTTAAAATAAAGAGGAAAGTTGTGTGCAACGCGGTAAATCATTTTCCAACATCGCGCAAAAAAGAAATGACAAATCCAAGCAATCAACTTTTCCTCAATTTATCACGCATTCAGGCGTTGCTTTAAAATTTGCTTGTTGTAAGCAGTGCTGCGAAGACATTAAAGCTAAAATTGAATCATGATTTTTTTTCCTTCAAGTTCACTGACATCGTGTTTGTAGCAACGAATTTTACAATTTTTTTTAGACAAACTGAAGACAAAACAAATAAAACACCGTCAACCGAAACTGTCAAATTCATGTTTTAAACATATTTTACGACACAATTAAAGCACCATTCGCGCTTCACCAGTTGCGCATAACGCGAAATTGTGACATAACAAAATCTTACTTCAATTAAAATGCAATTCGTATCTAATTTGGCAATAAAACTTTAAGAAAAGAAGCAACGAAGATGGGTGAATTCAACCGAAACTTGTTTTGTTTGTCAACCACCTTCAATTTGGGATTAATTCACATGTGAACATACATATACACACGAAAACATGAAATATTCATTTTAAAACTCACCCGAGTACACATAAAAATTGAAGAATATTCCGGTGTAGACACTCTTCAGTAAACGCGGTCCATTTTTGAAGTAATCCAAGCGTCATTGGAGCGAATGTGCAGCAAATCAGATGTAAAAGAAATAGAGGAGTCATATTATCTTGCCAACATTTCATTTCCAGACCCATAACTCGGCACAGACAAAAATTGTAGCCGCGGATATGTGTGTGAAGTTGTAAACACAAGGACTAGTTGTTTGTGACATAGCTTTTACCAGAAGCTACAATTTTTGACCGGCAACCAACAACGTGAGTCATGAAAATTAAAGCAATATTACCAAACGTCAAGAAAAATAGTACGACTATCAGTTTTCTTTTAACCCTGATTCTTGAAGTAGTGGGCATGTCTGGTCGGTCAGGGCTGTGCTTCAAACTCTAACCACATTGGGTTTCTTCCCGCCGCTGCCGCACTCGGCGAGGCCTCGTTTTTAAGCCTAACAATAGAGCGTCGTAAACCTTTCAGGTAAAAACCGTGACAATGGCGGCATGTTTTCGGTCGAATGCAGTCGTTCTCTTCCAATTCAACACTCACTTGCTTTTCCCCCTTATTCACAGACAGCAAAATTATCACCTCCGCTAGGGCAAGGGCCCAGTTTGGGATTATAAGTCGGACACGAACGCTCCACACGGTCTCTGCCCCTCGTAGCTCGCCAAGTGTGACGACGACGGGCAGCGGAGAGCAAGCAATGCAAGAACCCCGCCATATTGTCACACCTTGCACCCGTTCTCTATACCTGAGTCGTAAAAACTACACCACCACCTCCCTCCCCAACCCCCTTCATCCCCAAACTAAACCAAACTCGACAATCCTTCCTTCCCCAGACACGCAAATGAGGGAAGGGGGTTTACGGAACGGGCCTAGCCCTCAAATATCCCCCCTTTCATCCCCACTCTTTTTATACCGCCATCCCATCTTTGCATCCTATCAAGGATGTTGACCCGTTAAGTTTTTGCCTCAACCCTAAGGCTCCTGGTTTGGTTTTTGATGGGACCAGACCATACCATCTGGAATCCTTTGTATCCTAGCTTTTTGTCACAGGGAGGGGACAGGCCTGGGCCCCTCAATGCACACGCCAGGGCTCAAAGGCTGCTTGCTAGTATTAAAGGGTGGAGCTCGGGGCCCATGCCACACCACACCAATCGCAGACACGGCAAGAACGGACGCTTACGACCCGGTCCACCGATTCCCGCCAATAACCCTCCGGGCCCCGTAAAGGTAAGTAGTTCAAACTCTGGTCCCTTTCTTTTTTTTTTTTTATTCATTTCATTTCACCCTTCTTTTTTCACCCTTCTGTCCCACCCTCCCAACCATGTATAGGGTTGCTTGCTTTACCGGCACATTGGGCAATGTCTCTTTCTTTTCTATAGGTTTGGAACTACTTGTGAATGTAGTCTACCAAGAAATAAGTCGCCGTCACATAGTTGTTTTGCATTGGCTTTTGTTGGAGTCGCATATATGTGTGGGGGAAGGGTTGGTCGCCTTTCGGATGTAAAACAAACTTATTTAATATTCCGCGAGGCCGAATATTCACAGTTCTTGTAGCAAACTATGAAACACACTTTCGTGCCAAAGTCATTAATGAAGAGGAGAGGAATTATGGACACCAAACAGGAAAGAAATTAAGGACACCGAAGATCCATGGAATATGAAACATCCTAGTAGTAAGTCAGCATCATTCTATGCCCAAGAAATAGCCCATATTACTTGGGCATACTTGATGGTAGTAAACAAAATAAGTTTGCAGCGATGTTGATATATGTGTTCTTAATGAAGTTATAAACGGGACAGAAAGCCAATCGGGCTCGATGGCCATGTCAGTATATGGCTGAGTGGTAGGTCTCCGGCCTTTGGTTTCGAAGGTCGTGGGTTCGATTCCCGACTCAGGCAGTCTAACATTTAAGTCCAAAAGGCAACGTAAATAGGTTTACATCTTAATGAAGTCTGCTCGCATCAGATCTCTACTAGACCAGTACTTTTTATTCTCTCCACCGGTATGATGATTTTTATCGATAGCCCATTCAAAAAGGGCTAGTTAGTGACAGAACGTTACCAACTTGTGTCATACTCTGAAAGCAGTACCAATTTTTTTTTATTTAAAGCTAAAGAATGACCTTTATTCTTAAAAACACTTGCAAGCACTTAAAGAAGAAATAGGCTATTAGGCAGCTCTAAATAAACACGAAGTTGCTATAAAATTGCACTCTACGTTTTTAAGTTTTAGACTCTTAATCTCCTCAGACCAGAATGCCTTTTTTCATGTAACTTCGTTCATTCGTGGGGCTCAAGCCGGTATTCACTTGATTTGGGGATGAGAACGCTGACTACTGGGCAGTTCTTTCACTCTTTACTCGAAATTCTTTGGGTGAAAATCCTGGAGAAACGTGGAACTGCTCAAAAAGCTAGCAGTGCGCCTGGGGACTTACTTTTTACCCCAACTTGTCGAGCTTAAAGTAAAATCAGGCTTTCGCTAATTAAGATGTACTATAAAACAGAGATGAAAGTCACTATTGGTTGAAAACGAGGAAATATGAGGAAAGCCACCAAACTCTGCACAGTTTTAAGGTCTTTTCATGAATTTTTAGGTTTGCAAAGCTGAAAAACGAGGAAATCAGCTAAAACAAGAAAGGAAAAACGAGGAATCAGCTGAAACGAGGAAGGCTTTCATGCCTGAATAAAAGTAAAGCATCCAGATATGCTGTGCACTCTAGAGTACACACCACTGTGTAGTCGTCGTCAGCTTCCACATGAATTGTGCACTACAGTTCCCATTTTGTGTCAGTACTGCCACGTTCAATATCTTCAGTATTCAAAACTTTAAAGGTCTATTTTGCTTTAACTGGACCTCTTTAACGGTTGCTAAAAATACAACTGAAAAAAGAAATAGACGCTAAGGAATCTCGTGGCGGATATCAGGGAGATCCTACGACATACCCAGGAATTTTTACACGCCACAATTGACACGAGCACGAGAGCATTTCTAGGACCCTTCTGTTTCCGAAACCAGGACCGCTTGTACGAGAGGCTGACTCACTGGTTCAAAATCAAAGGTTGAGTTCCACTATTTTAACTCCACAATAAACTTTTTTTTTTCCTTAAATCTACCAATGAGTTGGTCATGTATATGCAAAGTACACGTCATGTTCGCGTGATTAAATCGCCATCAACGAGGAGCTTGTTTACTGCCTATACTGAGACAGGAGTGACTCATTGTAGATCGTTACTCCTGCTTAACGTTATCTGTTACGTCATTTTGTGTCTTCGTGTATTTATTTGCCTATAAATACTGGAAAGCGTGCGACGACGTAGATACCCAAAACCACGTGCTGCAATACGTGCGTGTGTCATTGGTACAGGCAACATGTGTAGGATATAGCTTCAACACTAATTAATCAGATGTAATTGCCTCCATCAAAAATGAAAACCCTCAAAACACCAGCGTTTATTTTAAAAATTAAGAACTATATGTCTGACTAATGCATCCAGTGGGGATGAGGCACAATGTTTTTTTCCCCTTTTCAAGGCGGGAAACGTCCACCAATGTCTTACAACGTGGCGTTATTAATTTTCGTCTCCAACGGTTTTTTAGATGTGATCAAGGTTTGTAAGGGACCGAAAATTAAAAAGCCGTGTTCTGATGAGTTGGTTGGTAGCTTCACCAGTCAGGTAGAGAATGAAAAAAAAACATAAACGCTTGACATTTATGGTCATTCCTAAAACAGACAACATGAGCATCTTCGCCAAAACTATGTTAGCCTATCTGTTTGACATATAAGGAGCATCACTCGCCCCTTTTATTTGAAGCCAATTCACTAAAATAAAAATGTGACTGTTGCCCAGACTCGACTCAGCATCAATGCCCATCTAAATCCATAAATCAACGGATTTGCCGACTGACCAACCATAACGTGAAATTCATGTCTGTTTAAACACACTAAAGTTAGCTATATTTTACACGTTTTTCAAAAGTTCCGGTTTTTCAACAATCGGATTCGCTCACGGAGTTAGCTATTTTACAGGTGTTTTTGTAGGCTGACGAGAATAATTGAAAGACAACGGTACAATGATTTAAAAATTTTTAAAAACGGATGCCTAGGTTTCTTCATAACTGACTGGGAAAATATGGCTGAACTACGTCAGGATTAAGGTACGAGCACTAAAAAAATTAAAATAACACTATTAAAATAGTCAATGGCAAGCCAAAAGGTGCACAAGCATACATTAAAAAGCGACGTTTCGGAACACTTCATTTCGTCGTCAAGCAAAATTTCCGTTTTCTAATAAACACACTAACGCATTTTCTGTGCACAAGATCCACAATCATAAAAAAAATGCAAAACAGAAATTACACGCGTCCAAAAAAATTATTTGTCACCCGTAAGACTAATCTAAAAAATAAAAAAAAATATCTCAAATTCTTTAAGAAAACAGGAAAAGAATTTCTGTTAACGATTGGGGGGTTCCATAAAAGAAACCTAAAATAATCTCCACTTTTTAACAATATTTTATTTGTCCCAGTCCAAATTTGGGTTAGAAGCTAGTTTGTAATAGGCCTAAGCAATGTTTTCGCACATTGTACTGCGCACATTAAAAATCTTTTCACCACCTACCCACTCCCATCTCCTTCTACACGTTGCACACAGTAATAATTCGGTTTATAGCGTACCCACAATGCATTTCATTCAAGAACGAACGGGCCCTCAGCAAGAACTGGTGACGTAGACGGCAGGTGAAAACGAAAATAGACCAACAAGACTGGTAATCGAGGGTTGAGTGTCGGAAAAGGGGTTCACAGCCCAGCTCAAATATTTTCGTAACTCACCATGTGAAATCGAACCCGCAACATTACCCAGGATTACCTCGACGCTGCTTTTGAACGTATAGGGACGCGTACCCTCCAGCGCGGGAGGGTTGCAGATTTTTGTTACAGCCTTTTCATAATGAAATGTTTGCGTATATTTGTGTCGTTAAACGCATGTTGACGTATACGTCAACGCCATAGAGTAGGTTAGTAGTTTAACCCATTAAAGCGTGTGGCAACTTGCGGGGGTTGTAGTTGAACATATTTATAAAATTGGTTTTATAAATTTCCTTATCCACTTGATTGTGAATTTACTTTTAATTTAAATAAAAAATAATAATAATATAAATTCCGTTAACGTTGCAGTATCTTCTTTATGTAATGTTAGCTCTGTTTTAGCGTCTTATGATGAAGTCGCATTTAAAAAAAAAAACACCCCATAAAAATAATGTACAACCTACATAATTTCCTATGATGCAAGCCTACGAAGCCGAGCCTTTTGATTTGCAAACTAACTTGCGTATTTACAGAAATAATTCGTCTTTCATTATTTTTTTGGTTTCGTTTTAATGAAAAACGCCTGTTTTCCGTTGCATGAGCGCCATTGAAAATTATTCGAAGCGATTGCCACAAGTCCATCCGACCCAGAAAGCTGTTGTTGATGTCGTCCTAATGGCGAAATTTTACGACGTGAAACGGTACATATTTTGAATGATTATTTTTTCGTTACCTGCGTGTTAACCAGTTTTTAGGCTTTCTGCGAATTCTTTTTTTTTTTGCGTTTTAAATTATTGCATTATTTAAAATATAAGGATTATACACCAAGTGCTGGAGGAATGTTATCCCCTGTCGCTAAATATTTCCGCCGAAACAAAACGTACTGTGTGAATAATTAGAAATTACATGATAAAAAATACCTAAAACTGAATTGTACTACCTATTTTAGTTTTCACCGAAGGTATATTTAACTTAGTACATCATATTAGTTTACGTATTTTTATTTTACAGCAGTCAATATCTGCAAATAATTACAAGCTTCACAGTGATAACAAACCTTGACAATTAAACCAAATTTAGTAGTAGTAAAGAATAAACCAAAACATGGCAAGAAACAGAAAGAAACAGTTGAACACAATTTAAAAATTGCAAACAAAAAGGTCCAGTGTGCCATAAAAAATGGTTATACGATTGAAGTTCCACTTTACTTTTTAAAATGTAAAAGGATAAAAATGGATGATATTTAATTGGAATAAGCAAATGTACAATTTAAAAAATTACATCTGTTTAAGTGCTGTTGTGCTTTATCAATTGAATTTTTTTTAAAGCACAGCAGCACTTAAACAGATGCAATTTTCTCAATTGCGCATTTGCTTATTTCAATTAAAAATCATCATGTTTTTTTATCCGTGTACATTTTAACAAGTAAAGTGTAACGTCAATCATGTAACGCTTTTAAAACATTAAAATTGGAAGAAAATACGTAATTATCATTACGGCTAAGTGCACTATCTTGAAATTCACTATAAACCGGGATCACAATTTTGCAGGTGAAATATTGAAACACATCGTTGTAAATGTTGGATCAAAGAATGCAATTCGTGCATTTCTATCCTTAAGATGTTCAGACTCCACATATGACAAGACGGAATCTCGTACCAGACAACAATATATATTAAAAAAAAGTAAGTAAAATAAGTAAATAAAATAGTTTAACCATAATAACTAATGCTTGGCACGCAGAACATTTCAATAACAGAATATTTTTTATTTCATCTCTATTTTTATTAACATAACTTGGACTGTTATTGGAAATCATGGCACTGAAAGAAAACTGCATTCCATGAACTAGTAAACGAAGAAATTAATGTATTAGCCTACATTAGCCTATTCCTTGGATAACTTGTCTTAGTAACAATTACGCATACTATAGTTTGTTCCACATTATGTTCGCAGGAAACTGAGTGTGTGACGCGACGTTTCCTTCCATTACGAGTGCAAACATGTGGCTACCACACTTGTATACTCTCACAGTTATTGTCAGAGTGTGCGAGTGGGATATTTACATGTTTTTTGCACTCGTAGTGGAACGAAACGTAGCGTCATACAGTCAGTTTCCTTCAAACATAATGTGGAACATTATGTTTGCAGGAAACTAGCACGTTATAGAGCAGTGACATTTGCCGCCATATTGGCACCAGTATGGGTTTTGGAGGGCATAACTACGAGGTGCACTACATAAAAATGGAGGGAAAAACAACAGAAGAGCGGATTTCTTAGGCTTAAAATAACGTTGTTTTCTCTAACAACAAAAATCGCGCGCTTTAGGTCTAAGAAATCACTCTTCACAGCATCGGCTTTAGTATGACGCCCTTCTGTTTCTCTCTGAAGTGCCCCTTGCAGCTAACCCATTAAGGCTCCAGCATAGAGTTATATACAATAATACTACGTCGTGTCACTGCTCTAAAGGCTAGCACTTATCCTACGATTTGACTAAGTTGTTTATTGTTTAATGCTTTAAGGTGCAAACGCCATAAACCGTCAGGACTCCAGTAATAAAACTCTTCACGTTACATTTTCAGAGCCTACTTTGTCACTGTTCAAGTTGATAAATTTCAGTTATAATGAAAAAATATTGGCGTACAAATAAGACGAATTGTGAAAATTCATAAGACAGTCATTGATCATTGACGCTCGCCTTGGATTAAAAGAAAGAATATATTTACAGATTTTGAACTTTGGTTTAACGGCGCTTTTGCACTTCAAGTCGATACTTTTGTACTAGTTTTTAACACTTTTGTACTTCAATTTAAGGTTAGTGGATTTAAAATTACCACTCTTGTCTTGGATTTAACACTGATGCACTTAAAATTAAAGCATTGAAATAACTAATTTTTTTATTCTTCGTAAAGAATGTGAAATTATATTAAATATAATTAATTATAAAACAATTTGTATTAGTTGCTACAGTAATGCAATTCGCTATGACGCTCCCTGAACTCTACGAAATATACTATGGCGCTTTAGCTAAATGAAAATGAAGATCGTTATTTTAATGCTTTATTTCAAGTGCATAAGTGTTAAATTCAAGTGCAAATGTGTTGTAAATCCAAAGCCAAGAGTGTTAATTTGAAATCTACTAACGGTAAATCAAAGTACAATTTTTGTTCCATTTTTATAATCACGATGTCAGCTTTTATTTGTCAAATTTCACCTTTTTTTTAGCGTAAGTGCGTGTTTATACGGCACGGTAACGTAAAAAACGAAACCGGCGCGTACGACTTCCGGCAGTTGACAGAAGTAAATTTGCCAAGCTGACTATAAATGGTGTCTTCAGTTGAAACGCGTCCTCATCGAACAAACTAAACGCTATAAATTTATGAGTTTTAAAATAATGCGAGCGCATTGCCTCCGACGCCTCCGTTAGGCCTAAGGGAAGACGGCCCTCGCGAGTTAGGCTTAACCTGTTACTCCAGTGTTTACAAACCGTCACAGCATGCAACAGACAGTCGCTAAACTTGACGAGTTTTAGAGACAAGGATTTGAGTTATCACACTTACCCAGATGTACGCCGGGTACATTCCCTTGTAGCTGCTTCACTTGATATCACAGGAGGTTGAATCACGATCTCGTGGTCCGCACCACATCATCTGTCAACTGAAGCTTCTGGAGGCGCGGTGGAGAGTTAGGCCTACGAGCCAGCAAGCAAGCAAAGAATATAATGACGAAGCATATTTTTTAACCCTGTGAGTCACATGCCCTATAATTCATTAAAAAAAAATTGTGTACACACGTCGCACGAATTTCAAAAGTCATCATTAACTTCAACCGTGCATTTACACAGATTTTAATCAACGAATAATGGACAGAAAGGAAATAGTAGGCTACAGATGAAAAATTGACATTTTTTTTGTTTAGAAACTAAAAGACGATGACAATTTCAAGAGACGCAGAAATTAAAGATAAAATTGTACTAAAAAAGGAAATTTTGCGAAACTGAAATGAAAAAGTTGCTCATTCCCCAAGTTAAAAGTTCCGTTGCAGCTTTAAAAACTTGGGAAAAGTATCCTGTGCTAACAGTTATTGTTATATGCTACGTGAAATGTTCAATTTTTTTTACCTTGTAAAAAACTATAGAAAACGTAAACGAATTTTTCTCCTGCATTGTAAAATTTCATGGCAGTGAAATATTGTAATGATTGGAATTAAGAATGATTTCAAACGAATTTTCACGATTTCATAAAAATAATTTCACAGGAATGTAACATTGTAATTATTGGAATTAATAATGATTAGTTGGTTTTATAATAATGTGTAACGGTAGAAAAACAGGACGGACGTTTTCATTCAAAGTTTTGATATGACACAGAAATGAATACAAAAATTCCGGCATTAATCTGTGAAGTTTAAGTCATTAGAGTTTTTCAGTCAGGAAATAATTTTTTTCCCAAACACTGTGTCATGACACTTAATGTAAGACAGCACTCTGCCCCGCTTAGCGCCACATTTTCTATGTAAGTGAAGGCAATAAATTAATAACCAAATATTTAAAAAAAAGAAGTCTGTTCGTGGAAGAAATCCGAACAGAGGAGACAACGAAAACGCTTTACAAGAAAAATTTCAAGAAAACACTTAATTGTAAGATAGCACTCTGCCCCGATTA
>JAHWFP010082382.1:26700-40061 GCA_023313725.1 Lithobius niger
AATTTCAAGAAAACACTTAATTGTAAGATAGCACTCTGCCCCGATTACCGCCACATTTTCTATGTAAGTGTAGGCAATAAATAAATAAACAAATAATCAAAAAAAAGAAGTCTGTTTGTGGAAGAAATCTGAACAGAGGAGACAAACGAAAACACTTTCAAGAAAAATTTCACACAAAACTCCAACTTTTGTAATTTTTTGACTCGCGACGAAAAGTTTTCATTTACAAAACAAATTAAGGTTGAGGATACTGATGAATAGCCAGCCATCTTTCAACTATGTTCAGTTTATCAGACTTTATTGCTAGATTTCGGATCTCTCTTATACGGAATTCTTCCTTAGACTAAAACAGAACAAAGGTACAAATCGTGGCAAACTGCAATGCCAAATTCTTTGCAAACTGGCGATTTGTTATAAGTGTTTTATTATTTTCTGAGGAAGAATCTGATATGAACTTCGAAAATCAGTCCATGGGTTAATAAACTGAATGTCCATCTTTTCACCTGGAATTTAACTTGGAAGATGTCCACCTTGAATTTATTTTGAAATCTGTTCACCTGGAATTTGATTTGGAAGATGTCTACCTGGAATTTAACTTGAAAGATGTTCACCTCGAATTTGAAATCTGTTCACCTGGAATTTTATTTGGAAGATGTCCACCTTGAATTTATTTTGAAATCTGTTTACTTGGAATTTAGGTTAGATGTCTACCTGGAATTTAACTTGGAAGATGTCCACCTGGAATTTAACTTGGAAGATGCCCACCTCGAATTTAATTTGGAAGTTGTCCACCTGGAATTTAACTTGGAAGATGATTACCTTGAATTTATTTTGAAATCTGTTCACCTGGAATTTATTTGGACGAAGCTGGTGGAGAAACCAAGAATTTTATTGGAAGGGGAACAAAAAACTTGGAATTCAAAATGGGTCCAAGAATTCAGCTAAGAAGTCTAGTAAGGGGGTCGCTTTAACCCTTTGACTTTTAGCATTATTTTCTCTAGTGGTAGTAATGCAGCGCAGAGATGAATCTAGTACAGCAACTGAATTCAAATTTGAAATCAGTTGGAATCTGAAGTGAGGTTGATACTTGATTCCTAGCATTGGGACAGGGATATGGGATGGTAAGGCGGCTCGAATATAAGGTGAATTGTGGTTGTGGGGTCACAAATTTAACTAAAATAAACGGATTTGATTATAAGGCGGATGACTTTCACCCAAGGTATTGGTTTTTGTTCCAACTGTGGATTCCATAACAAATTTTTAAGATCCATTTTTGGTTATATTTTACTTTTTCCTAAATAATTCAAAACTATTTTAGCTACTACCTTATCAGTAGCACCAATGGATAGCTCTCGAAAAAACGGTTCGAATGGTGTTTTCAAACTTCAAAATCGGTCACAATTTGGGAGAGTTATAGATTTGGACGCGCATACAAGCCAAAAAAAAAGGACGAATATTTTAAAGAATATGCAGGGTTCCCCAGAGCCCTGTAAGACATCTTATTGTCCGCAATTTTAATACCTTTGAAAAAAAAAAAATTTGCAGAATTTTTCGGCTGCAGTAAATGCTTTATTTGTCCACTTTAACCTCATTTTTCTATTAACTTCGGGTCCGTTGGGGGGGGGGGCTACACTACTTGCCCCCCTCTTCTACCCTTTGAGTGCGCCAGTAGACAAGGGCTATTTGACATTTGTTTTGGGATTCGAACCATCTACGGACCACGACTCGGACACCTTGCAGCCGAATCCATCACTCCAAACAAAGACGTGGATAGATTGTTCAGGCTTCTGAATTGTGATCCGGAGTTCACTGGTTTCGATTCCCGATCACCTAATCTCAATGGATTATAAATCCATAGTAAAGGCTTAGCGAATTTTAACCATTTTTAGCGTAGGGTATGATTTTTCAGTGTTGTGCTTTGTAAGATTTTTTTTTTCTGGATATAGGCATGTGCCTACGATATGTATTGAGCACGAAATGCAATAAAAACTATAAACACAAACGTATAATCGTGAAATTTAAAATTAAAAGTCACTGGAGCCAGAAGCACATGCGACAAAAATAAAATGCTAATATTTCGATACCAACGTGTACACACGCGGTATCTTCATCAGAATAAAAACAATTGTATTTGTTACTTGTATATGATTTCCCCAATGGAATATTTGATATATTGACAAGAACATTTAATATGTTGACAAGAACTGTACATACTTTTTTTTTATAATAATAATAATGCTTTTATTGTATGTACGGGCTGTTCTGTATAAAGGTCCGAAGTCTTATATAAGACTTGTGTGTGCAAGCAAAATACGTAATGTAAATACAAAAAATGCAAATACAAATTAATATTAAAAATACGATTACACGTTAAAAAATTCCATTAAATTTCAATGTTTTTTTCTGTTCTTGTATTCATTTCATTATATTAAATAGCAGACGTTAGTATAGCTATTTAAAGCGCTTTCATTCAATAATTTACAGCTCCAAAGCTCTTTCATTCTTCATAAAATGAAAATAAAAAAAAAAGATTTGTAAAATAAAAACAAACAAAAAATTCCCTTGTAATTACGATTCTCGTTAATTAAAAATAAAAATAAAAGATGTGAACACTGATTTTTCACGTCAAAAAAAATTTCATTTTTCACCTGTAACGCCCAACAATGTACGAACCACTTAACACGATGTCATGGACGGACGAGCAGCGGGTCACGCTCGGTCCTTCTTTCACTCTATCATCCCCGTATCGCTTTAGCTAAGCGCTTATTGAATCAAAGTTGAGAGGGCAGCAAAAAGTCGTGTCGAGGCCAACAGTCGTGCAGTGGCCATTCACGGACCAGAGTACGAGGGCATTCATACCAT
Organism: Lithobius niger; assembly: GCA_023313725.1. Classification (NCBI taxonomy): domain Eukaryota; kingdom Metazoa; phylum Arthropoda; class Chilopoda; order Lithobiomorpha; family Lithobiidae; genus Lithobius; species Lithobius niger. The sequence goes on from JAHWFP010082382.1 coordinate 29,563, forward strand.
GAACTTAGCTAGTAAATAATCGCCTCGGCAAACCTGAACTCGACCAGTGGTTCACAGAAGGGGGGTGGGAAGGAGAAAGGGGAGGATGATGGGGGGGGGGGGAGATGTACACGCGTCTTCAAAGGACTGGCCACGACTGGCGCGTGGACAGTGCCGGAGGGGGGAATGGGCACTACCACTCTGCGGTTGGAAGCCCAGCAAAGATTAATGCGACCTCAACCACTTTGGAAGTTGGCAAAGTGGTTCTTTTGCGAACAGCCTCTTGGATGCTGGGAGGCTCTCAAATTGTAATGGAAGAACCTCCTTTAAAATTCCGTGGCTGCGGGTACTCGTTCAGTTTGAATTTGCGACGAGATAAATTAAATTTATCCTTGCATCGACTCGGAGTAGGGGGAGGGGGGAGGCGATTCCACCCCCTTTATTTATTTCTGTTTGTTACTCATAGACTGTATTCCTTTTTCTTTTTTAATACACCCTAAAGATCCTGTTCCCATATCGGTGACCTACACGGTACATGTACAGCAACCACGTTAAATATAACACGTGTGCCAAAATATGTGGCACATTGATGCAAAACTGGTATAAATGATGAAATTGACACCAAAAATTGGCACAAAATAGTCAATTTCTCAGCGTCGTCAGATTGTGCATACATTTTTCATATGCATTGAACTTTAAGTTACTTGCAGCCATTTTTAATTACCAGAATTTTTCTCAACTATAGTCTAGCCAATCACATCATAATAATGAACCATACCTGGATGTCTGGAACATTCAATATAGAATAACTATACCAACAAAAATTATGATATCATAAGGAATTCGGGAAAAAATGGGGGTTATAAGGTGCCCCCTGACAAGGCAAGTCTGACAATGACCTGGGAATGCACACAAATTTTAATTTTCAGAGCCAAAAATTTGCTCCTTGTTCACAATGAAATGATGACACATAAAAGGTTAAAAAAACGCCCAGAAATGGGCTTAGACCCATCCACAAGAGAACTAGGGAACTATTGGGTGAGTCTAAACCCATTTCTGGGCGTTTTTTAACCTTTTATATGTCATCATTTCATTGTGAACAAGGAGCAAAATTGTGGCTCTGAAAATTAAAATTTGTGTGCATTCCCAGGTCATTGTGAGACTTGCCTTGTCAGGGGGCACCTTCTAACCCTTATTTTCGTCGGCTCACAAATTAAACTTGCATTCGGAAAAAAAATCAGCGAAAATCTTGTACTTTCTGCAAAAACTATGCAGCTTAAAATTTGTAAAATTCATAATGCACTAAGCAAGAAAATTGTGTCGATAAATATGTTAGAAAGTATATGTAAAGTCAGTGACGTCTTACTGAATTTCGAGTGTGGACACAAAATCTTATAATGAAAATCTCTAGCCCATATTTTATACCGTCTCGACGTCTTTGACTGCTATATTGGCTTGACATGTCTTGATAAGTCGCAAGTAATTTGAAAATTTCAAGATTAGCATATGATTTAAATTTTTAAGAAAGAAAGAAAAAAAAGGTAATTTGTTGCCTCTGACCGTTTGGGAATGATTTTTAACGACACGTAATCATGTGAAGACGTAAACCAAAGACAAAAACTAGAAGGGGGGGGGGGGGATAAAAGAAACTTTTTAATAGCGACACCTCTGAAATACAATCTCGGATGAAATTGAAGCAAAGTATCGAAAGAGGCTTACCCACGATGTTGTTGTTTTAAAGTTTCCGCTATAGCCGTCAACTTCCATTTATTGAGATCGATGGCGTTTTAAAATTTTTTTTTTATATAAAGATGTCATGTATGTAACGATTTTAAGATTTTAATTTATTGGAATTAGCACGACAATTTTACAATTCATATAACGAAATAAAAGATTTGGAATGACAAAAGGGGGTATGAAATAGAAAACAAAATTACACAGACGTAACTCTGAGAAAGACTAAAAAGACAATGGAATCGTTTGGCAAAGGCAGTGACCCAAGGGAGGGGGGGGGGGGAGGAAGGGTTGGCTCCACAACCAGAAGTTAAAAGTAAAATTTGGTATAAGTCTACAAATGAGCATTTATTGCAGTTGCAAAATTCAGATTAATTTTTTTTTAACGTTTCAAAGTCCTGAAAACGTTGCTGAAAATGAGGGTCCTAGGAACTCAAAAATCACTCCCCTTGCTATAGCCTCCTTCATAGAATATATAAAGCGAGCAAACACACCCCAGTGGGGAGGGTCCTCTTGTACCCAAATTAAGTGAACGCCGGCTCGAATCTGAAACAACTGAAACAATTGAAAAAATAGTTTATTCGGGATAAAAGAGGTTGTGGCTGGAGGTTGTGGCTGGATACTGTCTGCTTATAGGAAAAAAACGGTCGCTTGAAAGTCACCTTTTAAAGTTAAGTTAAACCGGCGTGGCTAACGTGGCCGAGAAGCTAATTTCTTTCGTAGTATTTAATTACATTAGAATTTAATTACATCTTTTAGAATTCACTAATCCAACAGGCAGTGATGGATTAGCCTCCTAGCTGGTTTATAAATTTACTGCAACAATTGTGTTATAAACTGTATTATAGTAACCTACAACATGCTGTATCAACATGCTGTTATCTTCCCTGTATATACTGTGTATATACTGCGAGCACTTAAGTTGTAGCCAAACTTAGCGGCGAGGTATACTACTGAAAGGTGCCATGTGAAACTCGGTTTTTGTGTTACGGGAAAGGAAGCGGGTTGGTGGTAGGGGGGGGGGGTGCACTGATTGACCATGAGGATACATTAGAATGGTGTAGAGATCAAATATTTATAATGTAAAGATCCAGAACGAAGCTCGGAACAGATATAATGGCACTAGGCTACATTATGCGAAAAAGTAGACGTACGCGACCCCTGAATGGGCGTGCGAAGCTTCCCTGCATGCCTACATGTTGGTTGGGATGCCATTCAGGGGTCGCATTTGTGGCCGTTTATGTGTGACGCGTAGTTTTTACAACTTTGAACTGATTTTCGTCCTAGTTTTAACATTGATAACGAATCTTTGTTCTCAGTGCAAGTTACGAATTTATTTCCATTGTATGTGATGCATATAGTTAAGAATTGTTAACACTTAAAAGCCCGGTGATACAAATCAAGAAAATACGACGTCCTGGCTCAAAATTCAGAACCGTTTTCAAGTAGGTATGACGTAAGAATAAAACTGACAGGATAAAGTCACATTCTGGCCAGTATAATAAGGCTGAATGTGAATTTATTTAAAGGGGCCCTGGTCCAAAGTCGTACACCCCAACTAAAGAAGACTACGTACAAGCTACCTTAAACGTCAAAATAACATAGCGTGCTAGGAAACAAAACATTCATGAGCGCTAGCATTCATGCAAAGCAATAAGGATGAGGCATACTGAACAAGAATTGTTCCAAGTAGGCAGCAACAATCCCTGCACGCGCGACAGTTGATGCTGTCGTAAATAAAAAATAAAAAAATTACTTGCAGCAGTTTTGCGGTGCACGTCGCTAAATGTGGCATTATCGTCGGGATAAAGGTTTTAATTGGACTTTTGGAGAACGTATTGGGTTGGCACTCCTTAAAAAGCAAAACAATACATGTATTTATTTCCGGTGGAGCGAAACGAGCAAAAATCGGCGTTTCTTAGCAAGTGTGCGCAAAAATGCACTGAAAGACAGTTAAACCCGTGAGGAAACCATCATCCAGTTTATTTAGCGCTGTTAAATTTACATCGCTGGAGGTTGGGAGATTTGGAAAGAAAGGAACTAAGCCCATCATGTTTTTTCAATTAATATTACCTTGCTCATCGTGGAACATATTTAGACACCTCGAATAATGCTATCATGACAAACGTAAATTCCCAGCTCCCTCACAAAAGTCACACGATGCGCTGATTGAGCGAGCGAAGCAAAAAAAAATCAGCGTTTGTTTAGTCTTACGTAAAACTGACGTCATAGCCATTCACTGAGCATAACAAAAGGTTTTCAAAGAATTTAATTTGACGCCGCGTGGAAATACAAATGATAGACCTGACCACACCAATTTTTCAAACGGTGCATCCAACTCCACCCGGCTTCAGCTAGTGAACAATATAATAATAAATTTTATTCGGATCATACCCCGAAGTTTTTTAAACGGTTTTGTATGGGTAGATTTGGTATCATTTTTTTTCTCGACAAAACAAACTACACGGAAAAGAAATAACGCAAATTATGGCATACTGGTGTTTAAAATGGAAGTTAACTCATACGCAATACACTTAATAAAAAAAAATTAACAAAAGGAACAAGAACGAGATAACCTATTAATAATTTGTAACTGTTTGATAATAGGTAGCCAAGCCATTTCTTATTAAGTATCCAGTTTTTAATGGAATTTTTTGCGTTTCTCATACTTGGCAAATAAATTTCTTACTTCAACTGGCAACCTATAAAAAATAGTTGGTATGTAGTGGCCTTTGTGTTTTAACCCATGTTTTTTTTTTTTTTATTAAAGGTGTTTTCAGTCTTAGTGTTTTTGTTCGAAGAAAATTAATTTCATGAGTCTCTTTTATTCTAAATTTGTTATGAAAATTTGGGTAAAATTATAACATAGTCTCTTATGTTTATAGTGTCCGCGGCCTATCTTGAGTTTGCCCCAGAACGACACAGATAATCAATTGTATGTTTTTGGTAGCAGAGTGCCTTGTTGATATCCAAGATGGTTACAAAAACAATGGCAGCCATCGATTAATGCCGTCCCCTCCAGGAAAACGTAGTCGCTCATAAAATATCTGCAGGACTCAAGAAAACCGCGTACACAATAGTATGTTTCATATTTTATTTTATTTAAAGCCAACAAAGTGCACGTCATTACAATTTCACTGACTGTTTCGAGTCACATTGGACTCATTATGAGAATGGAAGAGTACAGAAAAATCAGAATTTGCTCTTGATTTTATATTTATGTCATAAGTGGCGTTTATTCCAATCAATATTTAAAAAGGTAGTAATCAGCGTTCGTACTTCCTACTTTAATTTCAGGCCTTCTCCAGCTCATTCCAGGCCTGGAAGTTCTACTTTTCATGCCATGTTTCAATCACAGAGCAATAATAAAATTTCATAAATAATAAAAAAAAAATTACCGTAATGCTAAAAGTTGTAAATATACGCTAGCATCCAAAACATTCAAAATCTTGGAACAGTTAACAGTTACAGATAAAATAATGCAGTTTTGTTTCTTGACTTGGGCGAAATGAAGATACGTTTACATTTATAAGAACGAAGGTTTTCTAAGGTGATTTACAGCAATAAATGTTTTCACCCATGATAACTCCGATTTAATTTCTTAAAAATTGCGACGCGAGCAAATTTCAAGCGGCTTTCCTTGCCTGGATATGTCGTATATATTCCGTACTCTTCAAGGCCTAGGAAACAGCCTAACTAACTTATTCAAGACGTTTCAGCTTTTCCAGCTAGTATACGAAGCCTGTAGCAATGAAATGACCTTGAAAGCGTTACGCAAAGGATACCCCCTCCCTTCCCAACTTATTAACCAAGGTTTATGACTATTTGGTCAGTATTTCGCCTATCATTCTGGATCAAAATTGATCACCTTGTATAGGTATTCATAGGTAGAACAATAAGTTTAAGAACTACAAAATAAGACAACTATTTTCAATTTACGAACACGCTTCCGGTCTATCGCACTTGAAAAGAAACGAAGCCCTCCCCCCAACGTCTCATCATGACAGATAATTCAACGAGCGGAAGTGTTCATGGTAAGACGCACCCTTCTTCCCAGCCATACCTTCCCATTCATTCCCCCACACTCTTATTATAACCTGTTTTATAGGCAATGAGAAGCCTCTTGGAGAAGGAAGAACAGTTTCCATATCAAAAGATGTGCTACATCACGTGTCTATCACACACACACGCATACGACTGTGAATATATTGAAAATCATTACTCCCGTGATAAGGAGCTGGCACGCAACACCATCATCACCACCACCGTCCCCGTCCTACACCGTCCTACACCATCACCATCATCGCATACCCTTACATACACAATCTTCGTATTCACGCACCACAGAAGACTGTTCGCGAATATATTCCAGCGGCGCGTCAGCTTCTCTTGCAAGAAAGAAAGAAAAGAAAGAAAGACGGAAGGAAAATAAAAAGAAAGGAGAAAGGGCCCACCCATACCACGCGTCAATTACATTACAGGGTGTAGAACTGGAGATTCACAACGTGCCATATAAGCAGTGCCGCGTAAAATCAATTTAGAGTGTGATCGGTACGGAATTCTTGATCACGTGCAATTCGACAAGGAACGAACAAATGACGAGCTGAGGACGATGTTCAGGAAAGGGAAGGTGGGGGGGGGGGGGAAGGAGGGTTGCTTGTGGGCGAGAAAAAGTTGGGATTCTGTGAAAAGGAGGGTAGGGCGGGGCTACCCGAGTTTGAAACGAAAAGGCGATGGTATGCGTAGATATGGCATCCAAGTCCGCCGCCATCGTACAACCGGCCAGCCCTTCCTCATGCCGCTCGCCTGTGTTCAACGCCGCCCGCCGCCTCCATATTCAATCAAGGTTTTGATTCCGCTCGTTGCGCCCGTGTCCGCTGCATACGCGCAGCCGTATACGTATACGTCTATACATAATCCAACCCCGCATCGTGCATAGAAAGGCGAAAAACTCGGCCAATCGCGATTGTCCCATTCTTCTTTTCTAGCGAAAATAGCGTTGCGCTTGATCATTCTCTGCCTTGTCGGTTGCAGATCCGTACCATTCTCTCTTTTCCCCCCCCCCCCCCCCCCCGTTCCCCCAACTCCAACCCTTTGGACGCTATTTTCAGTTCGTTCGCCGGATTGGACGCCGTCATTCGCGGTATAGTTCGCGTGTCATTCTGTCTGTCTGTCTCTGCCTGATTGCAATTCTGATGACGCCTAGACTGCCTAGCACAGTTTGTGATGGTTGGGCTATCGCCTGTCTAACGTGATCCTCCCTCTCCCTTTCCTGTTTTCCTGTATCTACCCCCCCCCCCCCCCCCCAAGCTTTGCCTCAAGCATCCAACAGTGAAGGTTCTGCCCATCTGCTAAAGTAAAATAAATAAAATGCCCGGCGCCGATGCCTATTTTTTTTTTCTTTAGTGCCTTTGCCATTGTGTGTTTTTCTGATGCAATTTTATCTGGGAGGCGAACTTCCATCTCTTCGCCTCTCTCTGCCTCCAACAAAAATGGAAAATAAGGAAGAAAGAAAGAAAAAAAAATAATCGATATTTGAATCATAAAAAAAATAAAAAAAAATTCACTGACATTTTCTGTAATATATAAAACTTGCAATGCTGACCACGCTCATAGCTCATGCGCTGCCTGCCTGCTTTGCTTTCCTGCTTGGCAGCCTGACCTAGCCTGCTGCCAGAGCAACAAAACTTTCAGCCATTCCGCAAGTAAATGATTGGTTGACAGCCCGGCGCGGCCACGCCAATAGGAGAAGAGGGACTAACGAGTCCACGCCATCATTGGTCGCGGCCAGTGGCTGCTGGGCGCGAGGCAGGCAGAAATGGCACGCGCGACCCTGCTCGAGGTAGTAGTGCTCTCTCTCTAACTCTCTTTCCATTTCGCCAACGTACAAAGCATCACGCTACACACACACAACCCAAAGGTTTGGGGAATTCGTCGTCCCCACCTATTTCTATTTTCCATTTTTATTACAAATGCAATATTCTCTTCTTTTACATGATCTGAATCCAAGATGTCAGAAGCTAAATAGATGTGCGCGAGCCTGATCAATAGGCTAGAAGCCTCTTCAGGCGTCTCCCTCGCTTTCTATCTATTCACCTCTCTCTCTCTCTATCTATCCTCTTCTATATTTTCGTTTCAGAACGAGATGCATACTGAACGCGTTTGGAAACTCAATGCGAACGGAGAACCCTGTCCGTTCCTAGTCCATAATATATACATAGTTATAGATGTATGTATATTGCGAGGCTCTAGGTGCCACCCTTGTAACGTCGATATGTACGGTCTAGCTCTAGATAGTGCCTCCGTGCCAGCTGCAAGTTTAGATTGCAGATTTCATTACGAGGGGGCCTGTTTCTAATCTAAACACAAACTTGCAGAGCGATCAGAAATATATGTATGTCGGGGCATCAATTTGAGACTCGGAGATTTTTCCCTCTCCTAAATATATATTTTTTTTTGTATAAATAAAAAAAAATGAAAACTTATCCTCGAGCGTTGTTATCATTACCGGTAGCAGCGTACACCTTCCTGCCTCCAAAAACGAATAAATCATCTTTTTTTTTTTTTTTTAAAGAAGACACTGATACCTTTTCTACAAACCTCGCCGAGTGTACGGCATTTGCGTTACCCACTTTTCTTTCCATTCCTTCTTCCCCTCATTTTTTAAAATTCGTCTTCCTTAAATTGAGAATCGGACATAAATATTCGGAAAGACTCGACTTGCGAATTGATGGGTCGAGAGAAAACTCGGCGCTTTAGAGTCACAAGAAAAACAATTATTATGCGACGAGGAAAAACGTCAATCCATCTCTTCCCCCCCCCCCCCCCACACACACACACTCCTACCCCATCTTTCCCCCCTTCATCCCAGTTTTTAATTTATTTTTCGACATCATCTAAAAACAAAATTAGTAAAAAAAAATTTTTTTAACGTACAACTGCTATGAGAGAAACTTTATTTTTTTTTATGCTAAGTTTGTTTTTATTTAGTTCATACCGTACTAAATCAAAGTTTGGGTTACTACAAAGCACGCACGGATTTCGTTCATAGAATTTTGACAGACAGAACAAAAAAATAATAATATGTTCGCACGTTTTTAACATCAAACTTAAGCATAAGCTGCCACAACTGTAGGGATGGGGGGGGGGGGGGTGAGGACACATCTTTTCATGCTTTAAAACACTAAGGAGCCAGCAAGTTCATGGTGAGTTGGTTGCAACAAGCTCGTTAATATATTTGCTTAAAGAAAATTGTTTGTCTATTTTTCATTTTATTTTTTATTTTTATTTTTTAAAATTATTTTGTTTATATGGTAGGCTACAAGTTATTTTACTTTTTTTTACAAGTTATTTTTGAACTTGAATGGCTTAACGGTAGTAGAACTATAGAATGATTACTTTGTAAGAAATTATGTCCACGGGTTTTTGTGTCGAAAGAAATCGTCAGCAACGTCTTTTAAAAAAATAAATCTCAGCAAAAGAGCTTGCTTCTGGTTAAACCAGTCATACTTGCTGTTCAATTCATTAAAAGCGTTTGCTAAAAAACAGTTATTGCTTAAAAAATTGTTTGTTCAGTCAGTTTGACCGTTCACAATTTCTTATTGTGTACGCGGCCTATCTTGAGTCCTGTAGGTATTTTATGAGCGGCTACGTCTTCCTGGAGGGGGCGGCTTTAATCGACGGCCGCCATTGTTTTTGTAACCATCGTGGATATCAACAAGGCACTCTGCTGCTAAAAACGTACAACTGATTATCTGTGTTGTTCTGGGGCGAACTCAAAATAGGCCGCGGACACTATAGCATGCTGAATTTCTCAGCACGCGAAATCATGATTATGGTAAATGGAATTACTGCATGCTAAAGCGTATAAATTCGTTCTCATCAAGAATAGCACTTTACACGTGGATGGCTATCGTCTCTAATCATGTACGTAACTATACATTCAGTCCCCTTAAGTCAACGTAAATTTTGTGTTTTCTAAATAGATCATGACAAAATGGCTGCGGTAACCGGAGGCATGCGGAACAAAGAACAAAGTGTAGGATGACATGCACTTGGGGTTCGAATTCGAGTCATGCCACTCTAAAACGAAGTCTATGTGCTTACACGAGAAACATAAGTTTGGCCCATGTATGACATTACGGTAATGATCAAGTGCGCGTGTGTCGGGACTACCTCACCTGTGGCCCAGCCTACAGAAAACAAACATGGTGCCAAGGAAATACGTATCTCTCACCGTCTGTAGGCCAACCCTGTGTCTTGCGTATAGGGGAAGGCCAACGCCAATAAAGTATTTTGTTGTTTACTGTTTGGTATCTACCTGTGGAGGGGGTTGTGAGAAATGGTAACATGGTCTCTTTGCTCAAGAGAAGATAAAGGGTGCGATATTCAACCACATTCGTGGCTCAGTTCAATACCTTGCTCTAAACGTGGCTCAGTTCAATACCTTGCTCTAAGCGTGGCTCAGTTCAATACCTTACTCTAAACGTGGTTCAGTTCAATACCTTGCTCTAAACGTGGCTCAGTTCAATACCTTGCTGTAAACGTGACTCAGTTCAATACCTTGCTCTAAACGTGGGTTAGTTCAATACCTTGCTCTAAGCGTGGCTCAGTTCAATACCTTACTCTAAACGTGGTTCAGTTCAATACCTTGCTCTAAACGTGACTCAGTTCAATACCTTGCTCTAAACGTGGCTCAGTTCAATACCTTACTCTAAACGTGGTTTTGTTCAATACCTGGCTCTAAACGTGGCTCAGTTCAATACCTTGCTCTAAACGTGGCTCAG